>JAVFBX010247132.1:0-10175 GCA_034783855.1 Mopalia kennerleyi | reverse complement strand
ATTGTGATTCAGTGCATTGTCAGTGTACAGCCGGATGGTTTCTGCCCGAATTCTAGCATTTCATTTTTGTTGATAGGCAATTTTTCAACGCTGTTTTCTCGAAAACCTATTGAGCATTTTGTTTCAACATTTTAATATTTAAACGGCCCAGTCGTAGCGTATATGTTTAATTATCTCAGTAGAAGGAGGGTTATAAATGTCTATGTAAATGTAAATATTTTGGTTCAGGAAAAATACGCTTTTATGGAATTCATTTTTGAACATAACGAAACGGTTGAATTTAGACGCCCGGTTTTTATATGACTTCATAAATGTAAAAATATTAAATTTTATTTCAGCTTGTGAGATGATACCTATCGAGCACATTTACTGGAGTGATACAGAGTCTATCGTAGCCATTTGTCTGGCGTGTCTCGGGATGCTTATAACTCTGTGGATCTTGCTGGTCTTTCTACGGCATAACAATACCCCTGTGGTGAAGGCATCAACTCGGGAACTCAGTTACATCATCATGTTTGGCCTACTCCTGGCTTACCTTAGTAACTTCGTATTGGTAGCCAAACCAACAATTGTGACTTGTTATTTCAGCCGTATTCTACCAGGCCTAGCGTTCGCCTTGATATATGGTGCCTTACTGACCAAGACTAATCGAATTGCTAGAATCCTGGAAGGTTCCAAAAAGATTATGACAAAGAAACCTAGATTTATGAGTGCTTCTGCCCAGGTGGTGATAACCTGTATTATTATTGGGGTTGAATGTTCTGTGATCACAATCATGCTCATAATCCAACCTGCGGATTCCAAACTTGATTTCGAAATTACCCAGCGAGTTCGTTTAGTTTGTAACACGACTACGTTGGGAATCATCGTCCCCTTGGGCTACGATCTCGCGCTTATCTTTCTGTGCACCCTGTACGCTGTGAAGACTAGGAACCTTCCGGAAAATTTCAACGAAGCTAAATTTATAGGCTTCACAATGTATACCACCTGTGTGATATGGACTGGGTTCGTGCCGATATATTTTGGCAGCGAGAACAAGACAATAACAATGTGTATTACTATAAGCGCCAGTGCTTCGGTGTCCCTGGCTCTTTTGTTCTTCCCGAAAATATATATTATTATATGGGCTCCAGAAAAAAATACCCGCAGTGCTTTTACAACTTCAAAAGATGTTAGGTGCCATATAGGTTCTCAGTTAAGCGCCGGGAGAAGCTCACATTCCAACTCCAACGACAGTTTGAATTTCTTTAGGTGAGTTATGTCCCTTGTCTCCTTCCGTTGAGTGTTTGAGTGAATAATCTTAGATTTGCGTTTTAAAGCATGTAGTGTTATAGCATCTCTCCATTGTGATGACTCTTTGTAGCTATAGTATTCCGCTGTATATTGTAGTGCCCTTCTAACATTATATGCAAACTGTATATGCTAACTTTATTCATTGACTATTGTGTGCAATTGAAAATGTATTTTAAATATAGCTTATTTTAGTGTTACAGTAAAGTTGCTTGATTTTGCATAAAATAGCAAGAAATCTAGACCGTTAAAGTGGATGTATGTTTGTCTTGAAGCCGAATGCTGCTTTGCTCTTTTACAGACAGTGTTGCGTTGCAGATGTAGTATAGTGCATCTCTATTCCTTATCATAATCCAGCTTTGCATGTATGTTGCTATATTATTATGTTGCAGACCTATTTACCTGACTTATGTAAATTATCCTGACGAAAACACGGAAGAAGATAACGACGAGGTCGAGGACATGCTCGACAAGGAGATGTGGCTGCGGTATGCCATTGTCTAACTCATTACTCACTTAAAATATAACACACTAACGCACCTAGACTTCGAGAAATGTAAAACGACTAGATATCTGATATAATCTGAAATAGCTCAAAAACTCGAGGAATTCCCGAGTAGATATATTTAGTGAATAATTTCAGCCTTTTTTTTCTTGTCATACCTTTTTTCGAACGTGTCTTTTAGACGATAAGAAAACATAAAAACAAAGTGAGCCTGTAATCAGCAGTTATACACAATGGTGTTCGGAGTGGTCGGATGGCGTTCATGATAACTTTATCGCTGATTTGATAACTGACTTGGCAACTCATGTATAGTAAAATGTTCATGCCATATCGCTTCTCTCTCTCGAACATAGCATATTATTCAATAAGGATTTACCAAATCCATTTCAGGATAGTTTTTTTCAACTAATTAAGAGACTAACTGTTTTGGTGCGATTGTAAATATCTTTTAAGTAGTACAACCAATGCATTGGAAACGGCATTCATAATTTTAGTATTCAGGAATATTTACAGATGTTTAGTGCAGTCTCTACATTGATACATGTTTATTTTACCCTCTACATTTACAAATGCCTAGTGTAGCCTCTATAGCTCATTTTTCTTTCTCCAGGACCGTGCTTTTTTCTGTTCTGAGTATCTTGCAGCTAGTACTCTTTTGCCAATAACTGTGCTTTTGTTAAACATACTTTAACACCTTTGTTAACTATCATGTTATGTCCCCATCCCATGTGCTATTGTGTCAGCTATTGGCATTCACTGCATTAAATAATGTACCCACTTCCATGAACTTCACATCTGCCATATACTTGATGATGGATAAAGTTAATATATGAAAGCTTGTTGTAGCCAAGTACAACATGTACAAAGTGATCTTTGTAATCATACCACTCCATAACCGTATTCTCGCTTATTAACATATATTTATAGTTTTTATCAGTACGGAGATTTACCTCTTACTACATGTGTTTGTGCGATGCTCATTTAGCCAGTCCCCTTGGTTACAGTACACTTTATTTACATAAGCCATGTTCGTCTCTTACTCTGTTGCTCACTTCCGGGTATCTTGTTTCAATTTATCGTTATGTGTTGAATACCGATTTTCCTGAGCCTTATTTTGTGTTGATGTTGGGTACAGCTATAGGAATGGAAAAGAGAATGAGCACCTGTAACTTTCGATTATGCTAGAACTAGTAAGAATGTATGGGCTACCCCCATCTTCTCGAACCATAGTTAAGACATGTGTGTATTAACCTTGGCACATTGCAAATCTCTACCATGTTATCGGAGTCGAATAAAAGCACATAATCTTGTCCCATCGGGGGTTTTCCCCTAAGCCCGCCGGTCACTGGAAAAATGCGATCAACGACAGCCGAGGGATAAATAATGATGGAAAGCAGTGCTCGAAACCAAGTTATGAACATGATCAAAAGCAGGGTTTAAATAATATCCAAATTCAGTCGTTGTTCTATTTCGTGGTGTCTCAAAAACACACAGGGAAAACCCACACTTTAAGTGTAGATCAGGTCTATCTGTGAAAGACAAATACTGAATCTTTTATAAACAGCATCAGCCATGGCTTCTAAAATATCCATTCTTTGTTCATCTAAATTTATATGTATGTAAAGCATCTGCAACGATGAATGCTTATGAAAATCAGTTGTCATCTATAAACATTATGACCCTGTTTATACTTAGCAAAAATAACGCGACAAAGATCACGTTGTACATGTTGGGCATAACTGTAACACGCTTAAGGGTAGTAACTTAATCCATCATCAGGCAAATACAAAGTTCATGATTGTGGTATTTTATCTATACATTACGGCTCAATTCGAGTGAATAATTCGAGTGTGCCATGTTGTTGTTGTTATTTAGAGTTGATTGCCGTTTTCCATGTGCGCCATGTGGTAGTGGGTACAGTATTTATATGCAGTGAATTTTACAATGGCTTACACAATAGTACAGGGGGTGGAGAAGAAGGGGGAGAGGTGGAACATATCATGTTATTTAACAAAACTGTGAAAGTATGATTTACATAATTTTTATTGTCCAAGACCATGCTTTGTTCTGATCTTTGTCTATCGCTGTGCTGGTGTGTAAATCATACTTTAACGCCTTTGTTAAATCCCATTATATCCCTCCCACCCCCTGTACTATGGTCAGTATGGTGTAAGCCATTTAATTCACTGCATATAAATACTTTACCCGCTACCATCAACTTTGCATTAAGTGCAAATATATACCCGATGATGGCAATCTTGCTATCCTCTTTGTCGCTGTAGTTTTGCTTAGTATAATCTAACCACTCCATAGCCTAATTTTCTCTAAATGGCATGTATGTATAGATTTTGTCAGCACGGAAATTTGCCTCTTACTGCATGCGTTTTGTTGTGTGTGATACTCATTTTACCCGTTAGCGGTCAATTCGGCTACAATACATTTTTTTATATAGGTCATGTTTGTCTCTTATTCTTTTTACTCACTTCCGGGTATCTCGTTCAAACTGTCGATATGTGTTAAATGCAGCTGTTGGGGGGGGGGGGGGGGCGGAGGGGGATGTAGGACTGAAGGGAGAATGGACATCTTTTAAAATTTCCATTTATGCCGAATAAGTAAGACTGGAGGAGGGGAGGTGCTCCAGAGCTTGAGTACTTTATATGAAATATCTTAGGTGACAAGAATGAATTACAGGCTCTATTCCCGACGATAGTAAATTACATGGACAACAGCGGCTCTCATAGTGTAGATGAGGCTGCTTTACTATTTTTGAAAGACAAACACTGAATGTCTGAATCTTTTATAAACAGCCCTGGCTCTTACATTATTCGTTCTTTGTTCAACGACATTTTCCCACATATTATATATATAAGGCATCCCTATCATGAATCCTAATGAAAATCAGTTGTCACCAACAAATATTCTCAGATAAGGAAGCAGCACGCATCTTGATAGCATTATGCCATCTACTCGACTTAAAATTTAGTTGCGAGTTTTACACAAAGCCATAAAAATGCGTGTACGATGATCCTCTAAGAATATAAATAGTAACAATAAAAACGTTAAACTGAAATGAAAAATAAACACAATTCCACAAGAAAACAATTGCGTATACGAGGGCCACTATAGGCTATAAATAGGAACAATAAAAAAGATATACTCAGATAAAAAATATACTCCCCAAGAAAAAACAAATGATGAAAACAACAATAGAATTGAAAACTCAAAATATCTAACCAGCCCCTCCCCCTAACACCCCCTCCCCCCTAAGTGTATTGGGTATTACAGATATGTGGAAAGTAGACAACATTAAAACAAATTAGAAATTTATTGCGTACGTACACAATGTTAATGGGTCGTCGAATTCCAACGCTATATTATTTTGAACAGAAGCCCCCTTCCTTCCTCCCCCCAAAAAAACAAAAACAAAAACAAACAAAAAAACAAATAAAACAAAAACAAAGACAACTCGACACCTATAAACACAAAGCGGGCGTTTGGAAGAGAGATTCCGGTTTTCCTTGTGCTCTGAAAGCAACGGGAAGGCCATCTCTTGTAGGATGTCTGATGATAGTTCTGTCAGTAGCGTCGACAGTAGTTCACATTGCCCATTCAGTTGAATCTCGTTATTTTATAAATTGAATGACCTTAAGTATGGCATTAAACGCCGAACAAACTGACTAAAAATTAAACACACGAAAAGAAAACGGACTCCAGACTCACACATGCTTAAGATGCTTCTCTTTCTAGAAAAAGTCAATAATTCTGAGAAACAGGACGACGGTCTCTTCACAGTGGAATCGGTTAGTCGAGGCTTTAAGATTTGCCATTACTAACCCGATTCTACCAGACTCAGCTTTAAACGTGCCAATAGGAAATTGCCAACAATTTATTTAAATTGCATAATTTACTAGGCGAGAGAATTAGGGACCTCGATGGGAAAAAATCTATCTTGTGTGAATGGAAGCTGGTTGACGGTATTTAGTCTAATAGACCATCTCAAATGGCTGGCAAATCGATCCGATTTTTCTATAAAAACTGTCTTATATTTATTCATGGTCAAGTGGGACATGAGATGAATCCGGAGTCTGTGTTGATTGATTGTGCACACTCATTTATTTCAATTGGGCGAGCTTTATACCTTTTCTTTATCTTCAAGCCCAAATTGTCTAGTGTACCGGTACCGCAATAATATTTGCAATTGACTCTTGACATTTATAAACAAGGTTTTTACTTTATTTTGTAGAGAACGGAAGGACAACGTGGCTGTTCACAGACAGAAAACTTTTTTCGAGCGGTACCGAAGTAAGAATCGTCGGGGAACTCTGCCTGCCAATTCATATCGACAACGGATGTCTGTGCCGAATGTATATCGCTATGCCCGCTCAGATGCTGTTCAGCCACAAGCCAAACCTAAACCTAACTGGAACAACTACAACGGTAATCAGAAACGGCCAAAAGAACCCACACCTTTGGCGCCAAAACCAGAAACCAGCGACGGCGAAGATTTTACTAAGAGTTTTTTGGAGGTAGCTCGAAATGGTGATGATTTGGAACTAAGGGAATTGAGTACGATTAGTTCCCGAGACGAATCATCTCCAATTAGTAGTAGAGGCAGTAGAAAAGAAAAGTTTATATTTCCTTTAAGACATGATAGTGCTTGTCAAACTGGAGACGATCTTTTGATCCAATTTTATCCTCATTTGAGAAAAAGAGCGATGACCAGATCGACAAACCAGCAGGCAGTTGGTACCGCCATAGGTTCTAGAGGTATCGAAGGGCAAGTCAGAAATATTATACATCGAAGCCCTGAAAGGCGGGAACCAAAGGTGAAAATTAAATACCTTAGCGTTAAAAGTCGAAACGGGTCTTCTGGTGAACCTTCTTTAAACAGTTCATCATCACGAATATCCCACGATAACTCACCATTGTTACCTCGCTCAGACAGCAACTCCATGAACGAGTTGACCTTCAGTGATTGTGAAAGTCGATCAGATGATCAGGGAGAATATGAATATTTTGACGACATTCATGAAATGGTCAGTGCTATGGAACAGCAAAGCCATATATCAGGAATTAATTTGTTAGATGGAGAAATTATTGGACCCGGAAGTCCAAAATCTTTCCTAGGGCCACCAACTGGGGCATCTAATTTTTCTACATTTAGAACTTCTTATCCCGAGTCGGCAGCCGTGTATGACAAGCCGCGATCGTCCTTCTCAAACCAAGGAGCGTCTGCAACTAACGGCCCATTAAGATATCGTAGAAGTGAAGGAGATATTCCTGCAAATCAGACGAATGTTACTGAGGGATTAAGCGCCAGGCTCTTACCCTCTCCAGTTGACCGATCAGTACTTGACGAACATTCACCGACGCATGAAACTTGCGTCAAGACTCGGCGAATAAGTGCCTTCAGTCAGAGTAGTGGCAGTGACGAAGCGTCTTCAGTGAAATCACTGGAAAATCTGTCTGTTCACGGTTTGCATCTGTTAGAAGATGAGGAATTGAGTGTCAGTGACTTCCATCAGTATCTCCAATCCAAAGGCCTAGAGCTCGATCTCTCCTCCGTGCAAACCAGTGACGTTTGATACATAATTATAATTTTCTAGCTATGGCAATCAGTATTCCTATTTTTCCAAATAACATTCTTGTTTTGTAATTTGATCATCATTCATGTGCAAATATGGCTGGTGCTCCTTTGAAATTTTTTTATAAACGTATTATTACATGTCTTCAGCAATTCCAGAGACCAGACGTGTGATAAGAATACATCCTTTACTCAAATGGTCATAATATGGTTGCATTATTAAGTAAGTGGCTTTATGCATCGAGTTGTACATGAGTTCCACGAAAACTTCTATTTCATCACCCCTTGTGATTCATTGTATACTACATGCTTTGGTAACTTGTTGGACATTTGACTTTTGGAAAATTGGGCTTTTGTATGGCAAAGATTGTGGATACGATACTCATCCCGTCACAAATTGTAAACTTTGATTGTTAAAATGTAAACCTGCAATTTGTACTTTGCCACTTTGTACACATTTATATCAATATGTGCACCTTCCCAAAGAAGAAAATCTTGTTTACATCATTGTTCTTTGTGTTGTTTTTTCGCTGGAATGTACCGGACGCTTAGCATGTTGCAGACCATGTTTTTGTTACAAGAAGTTTTCGGCGATGGAAAAGTCGCAGACTAGCTTTACCACAATAATGGTCGTACAAGTGAAGTGCACTTTAGTACGACGAAAAATATACACACAAACAAATCTTCTATTTTCTACATGCAGTATGTCTTGCTTGTGACCTTTTTTAAAATCGATTGACACAAACAAATTTGATCCGTGAGCGATTATAAGCGGGTAAGAAGTCCTTAAATCTAGGAAGACATTGCATCAGTCGTAAATAACGAAAACGTTAATACACACAAAAATATATTAATTGATATGAAGTCGGTCTTAATGACTGCATACTATTCAGATGTTATTTTACACATTCTACCCTTTTGCTTTCCGTTCGTACAATGCCTTGCAGTGGTCTGCAAACGCACAGTTACATGTACAAAGAGATTAGTACCACATCAATACAACCCTGGGTATCTCCATGAAATAGAAAAGTATAAAAGGTATGAGGCAAACCAAAAAGGATGGTTAGTAAAATACTGTGCCGTAACTGTGTTTATGATGTATTAAATCTAAATCCTATATTTGCACAGTAACGTAGCTTGTTTGATCGTCGCGTTGATAGTAGAACGGTGCATAGCGCAATTGACAAACGTCCCTTGTCATTGATAATGTGATCGGTTGACGGGTGTTGTACGCCGTCTTAAAGCGTAATTTACGTCTATGCAGTCGGTTTGTTCCGGCGAAGTGGTTAGACAGTGCGCTTTCTTACGCCTACTTCGGTGTACCGTTCACGGAATCGAGTCCTTATGTCGACCCTCAGGTATATGAGTGAGTCACAAGATGTGGCTCCAACAATCGCGGGGGTGGTTTTTACGAGGTTTCCTCCATAATAGGGCAAGGAACAGTGTTGAGTACGATGTTAAACCCCAATCAAACAAACCGAGTACCATCTAGCTTTTCAACACAGACTGGGAACTTTGGGATAAACCTGCACCATCACTATCTTACCAGGAACTAACGAGGCGGGGCACTAATTTTAGCCACAGTTATGAAAACTCCAGCTGCTTAAAAATTTGAAAATGTGTTCTGTGGGTCAACATTAAATGGAAGAACTTGTTTGAATAAAGAATTAATAAATTTGTTAGCATCTTTAACAAGAGAATTGCATTGATCTAAAGCTGAATGACATCATAGTATAGTCCCAGTGTATTTATACAGCTGTAATTTGCCTGCCTTCGACCGCACAATTGATGCCTTTCAAAAACAAGAAATACTATATAACTTCTAAAAGTTGGGACACTCTAATTTTGGGACAGTCCACAGAAATAACATGTAAGACCCCCTTTGGTAAAGCCTATTCCTCTGTCCCAACTTCTAGAAGTTTTAGGGTACTAAATCTGGTTATTTGAAAGTCCTATAAAATTTGCTTGGTTTGTTAATTTAAATGTTGACAGTGTGCATACAATGATGAAACGGCTTCTGGCAAACAAAATGTAGGATTTGCAGGCCAAGATTGTTGATGTCCGCTCTCTTGCTAAGGGCAGTGTAGTTGGAGAACACAAAGGTTGTCTGTTTTCAGCACTAGAGGAAAATTAACCTTCCAACTTTGTCAAAATGTTTTGGTTGTGCAAGTGTCAATAATTATTGGAATACACCGCCGTCATATGGGTGAAATATCCTCGAGTGTAAAATAGCAATCAACTTATCTGGAGGTCAAACGACTAAAATGACCTTATATAGGCTTTAAAGGGTTTATCAATAAGCCTCACATGAGTGATACAAGATGCAATTTCGTGAATCATCCTCGTACACAAATGTGTAAAAACTAACAAAAGAAAACCCAATTTCTGCCAAAGATGGTGTAGATTTTTTAAAGCAGTAGCAGACCTGGATTACTGTTTAACTACCATAATTCCAGACACTCTAATACCAGTGGTTGATGGAGACAGGATTCTGTGAAAGCTACAGCAAAGGAGAATCAATAGTCCAATACGCCAAACACTGAACTAAACAAAATTCCATTCAAATATCCAGAATCAACAGGACCAGACCACCCCAAAAACGTGTTTTCTACGTAAGTAAAACATTTTCTGTCCAATGCAATACAAAAATTCTGATGTTCCTAGCCCGATCATAACTCTAGTTATCATCTATTAAAGAGGTACACCAAAACCACTTAACTCATCGAATCCTGTGTACAGCAGACTTCACTGATCTATCATTGGATAGTTCAAAATTGGCTGACCAACCAGAATGCA
>JAVFBX010247121.1:0-10175 GCA_034783855.1 Mopalia kennerleyi | reverse complement strand
ATATAATTGGATCTAATAATGTTCCTGATGCAGGGCGAGTAGGTTCTGATAAGAGCTGTGTCATACCGCATCTTTCAATTATATGTTTAAGATGATGCAAGCGTGGGTTAAGTAAGTCTTCATTGTAATCTCCAGTAATGATATAATTATGTCGAGGAAAGGAATCTAACGCTGTGTCAATATTGTCTTGAATCGTTTCCCACAAACCGGTGTCGGAATTTGGAGGCCGATATAAAACTGACAAGAGGATCGGGTTGTTCTTTTGGATTTCTACCCAAACAAGCTCCAAATCGTGTTGCTCAAGCTCCGGGTGGTGCGAGAATGATAAGTGATTTGATACATATACACAAGCTCCACCCCAAGCTTGATTTCGATCACAACGAACAGGGTCGTGAAAACCTGGTAATCTAATGTCACAGTCTTCAACGTGTGGAGTGAGGTGTGTTTCAGTCAAGGCTATTATGTCAAAATCTTTGAGATTAGCATATATTTGATCTAATTTGGATCTCAAGCCACACACGTTTAGATGCACAATAGATAATAAGTTTTTTTCGGAAGGACCAGGTTTGTCTTCCACATCACCTGATAATAAAATTAGTGACTGTACACAAATTGAAAATAACATACAAAACTGTACAAAATGTACTAGATCAGAAATCTGGTAACATAACTTTGAAAGGAAAACAAAGATACCAATAATAAGATCTTCAATTAGGATTGAACCGCTTCGTACATGTATAGTATTTGTTGTCATTGATCGATATTTGAGCCCTCCAAACAGGCCAATTGCTGCACGGTAATTTGCTAGATCATTACCCATTTTCATACACTGAGAAACATATCGACAGCCAGTTGGCTGTGTTAAGCAAAGACAGGGTGGTCAGACCTTCGGTAAAAAATAAATTAGCAAGTGTAACATTTTCATTGTTTTTCAATTTCATTAAACATAAAGTATAAAACAATAATAACGCTATGTGTGTTATGTGGACTGAATTTAACATGAGGTTGGCGAGGAAAACAGCTCAAATGAGGTGGTCTATTTTCGAAGTATTTTGAGTAACGGTTTACAATACAGTTTACTTCAATCGTATATCGGCATGCCAACTGATGGGCCAAAAATAGAATAATTACATAAACTGATAGTAAAATATGTGCATACGCAAGATAATGTTAAGCCACAAACATTAGGCCGTCACAACACAGATCCGCTCCATGCTGCCCCTTAGATCAATAAGCTCCAGGGCAACAGGAAACCCCTTACAACCTTCCGTTAGTGGCAGTTTACTTCAATAATAAATGACATGTCAAGACGCAATATAATTTCCGCTAGTCTAAAGAGCTCTAGGACAACAAGAGACCCCCTGCCAGCCCTCTGCTGATGGTAGTTACTAAGGGCATTTTACTAAAATATGTTACGGTGGTGCATTACAGCAATAGTTGGCACAACAACAACAAATATGTAAGGTGATTCCGTGAACATAGAAAGTCAATATCAATATTGATTGATTGGGATTGTACTTCATGCCCAAGGGCATTTCACTTAAATATGTAACGGCGATGCATTACAACAATAATTGACACGACAACCACCAAGATGTATGATATTTCCATAAAGATGTAAAGTCAATATGAATATTGGTTGATTGATGTTGCACTTCGTGCCTTAGGGCATTTCACTTAAGTATGTAACGGCGGTACATTTCAACAATAAAGTTGGAAAGGCAATATAAATATTGATTGATTGGTGTTGCACTTCGTGCATAAGGGCATTTCAAGCCACTTTTGCACTTGAACATCGTGCCTAAGGGCATTTCACTTAAACAATGTAACGGCGGTGCATTTCAACAATACTTAACACAAGAACTTTAAAGTTGGAAGGTCAATATAAATATTGTTTGATTAGTGCTATACTTCGTACCTGGGGGCATTTCACTCAATCAATGTAACGGCGGTGCATGTCAACAATACTTAACACAAGAACCTTAAAGTTGGAAGGTCAGTATAAATATTAAATACTTAAATATGTAACGGCGGTGCATTACAACAATAATTGGCACAAGAACAACAAATATGTAAGGTGTTTCCATAAAATTGGAAAGTCAATATAAATATTGATTGATTGGTGTTGAACTTCGTGCATAAGGGCATTTCACTTAAATATGTGACGGTGGTGCATTACAACAATTATTGGCACAAGAACAACAAATATGTAAGGTATTTCCATAAAGTTGGAAAGTCAATATAAATATTGATTGATTGGTAAGCACTTCGTCCATAAGGGCATTTCAAGCCACTTTTGCACTTGAACATCGTGACTAAGGGCATTTCACTTAATGTAACGGCGGTGCATTTCAACAATACTTAACACAAGAACCTTAAAGTTGGAAAGTCAATATAAATATTGATTGATTGGTGTTGTACTTCGTGCCTAAGGGCATTTCACTTAAATATAACACTTAAATATGTAACGGCGGTACATTTCAACAATAAAGTTGGAAAGTTAATAAAGTTGGAAAGTCAATATAAATATTGATTGATTGGTGTTGCTCTTCGTGCATAAGGGCATTTCAAGCCACTTTTGCACTTGAACATCGTGCCTAAGGGCATTTCACTTAAACAATGCAACGGCGGTGCATTTCAACAATACTTAACACAAGAAACTTAAAGTTGGAAGGTCAACATAAATATTGATTGATTAGTGTTATACTTCGTGCCTGGGAGCATTTCACTTACACATGTGACAGCGGTATATTACTATATAATGTGCGCATGTGCCACCCTTTTTATTGTATTTTTATTTCAGTTTGAGTTCTGCTACATCACTCTGGTGGAGGATCTGTTTGCGTTCGCCATTCTCAGAGGTCTTGTAAAAAATATTACCGTCGTAAGTCCAGGTTCTGTAAAGTTTACCTTCCTTCCTCAGGTGTAACATGCTTCTAAAGGATTGGTACCGAATTTTAGTAAGATCTTCGTTGATGTACACACGTCCAATTTCAGAAATATTTTTCAATTTGTGTCTTGCGCCCATTATATCTGATCTCTTTCTGTACGACACAAACTTGACGATAATCTGGCTGTGGTCTTTGTTTATGAAATGTGACCTCGATATATCACTTTCCTGCAATTTCACAGCTAGGATTTTAGGTAACCTCATAATTGCGGTGTCTGTCGTCTCTTTATCTTCTAGTTTCAGTCCAGAACTTCTAAGGCATTCGTGTCGACTGTACTGTTCAGCCTTGTCGTGCAATTCTACATTTTCATGTTTTAGTTCCTGAATAAGGTTGTCCGTTCTATGTTGGTTACTTTTCAAAGTAGTTATTTCTTTGGACTGTTCATCTATTTTGTTTTGGTATTGTTTGATTGTTTTATCTCTTTCCTCAATTTTATTTATTGCATCATGCAGGTCACTGGAAAGTTTAGAGATCTTTCTCACCTGGGGCATAGCTTGAATGGGTTTTAGAGCTGATTGAACAATCTGTGCTAAGGCTGTGTCGAGGTGTTGTTGGACATGCCGGGTTACTAACATGTCCAGGTTCACTGTTTTATTTATGGTAAGCTGGCCACCAGTGTCCTCACTTAAGTCCGGCATAGAGTTCACGCGCTTTATTGAAGGATTGTTGAGCGGTTTGCTTGGCTTACCTCTTGCCTCGGTTGTTTGTGAGGAAGTGGCAGTAATAGTCTCAGTTTGGGATAGTTGTGTCGTGTGATCCATGACTGCTTTTGTAACCAGAAAAAATGGAGAAATGTATTGGTTTTGTTCATGATAAGATTGAACAAGAACACCTTTAGTTAATAATTTGGATATCTCAATGGATACAATTTGGTGCTCAGTTCGAGAAAACTGTACAGGTGACGGTACCTTGTTTTGTTTTGGCAAACTGTCAAACTCCAGTGACGTGCCTTGAATCATATCTAGAATTCCCTTTTCAGATGTTGTAACTTTCCATTGAGTAAGAAAAAATCTTAAACTTCCAGCTTTAAATGTGTTCGTCATTTGTTGAAAACACTTCACCATTGTAGGCAGTAAAGTTTCATACATACTTACATTTACATGCACACTGCTGATAACTTCGTTAAAAGTTAGCTCCCGTTGGGTTTCTTGGGATTCCACTTTTGCCTGTAACGCCCTGGATAATTGGACGGGTTTCTTCTCTTCTGACCTAAAAAAGGCCTGGACACAGGACCTCTAAATGATCTATAACTTGGTCTATCATTAGAGAAAGAACTGCCAATTTTATTGCAATCACGAATGGATTTCAGACTGCTAGCAACATCGTCGCCAAATAGCAAATCAGTAACAGGGATTTGCTGATTACATAACGCACGCAATTCAACGGCAATCGCCGGTTTAATTGCCTCTCTGCGACGCAAAGATAACTCATAGTTTGCATGTCCAAGGAAGGCTATGGCATCACTGACCTTCCGTATAACGTCCGGATATTCTGGACAGGTCTTACAGGACTTAACTAAAATGTCTGTTGACTCGGCGATAGCATTTGTTGCCTTAACAATGGATCTTTGAACATTCCCTAGTTTCAAGTCAATGGACCGGTTAACGGCTTTTAATTTATGCCAAACCTCATGGTTTACTCTTGGTACGGATAATTTAGGGCAATTTTCAGGACGACAATAGTTTTCAAACTTTTCTTTAAGCTTTTCATTGGACATTTTACTGGAAAATCTTTTATTGACAATATTAGCCAGATTTCCACTTATAGGCGGACCAGTTTTGTCCGTTTCATCACACTCTCGCTCAAGCTCTTTTAAGAGGTCGTCCTCACCTTCCGCTTCAGATTCATTATTGTACATAAGTAGACCCTCAAGGTCAGAATCCGAATTTTCTGATTTACAAGACATATCAGACTTCGATACTTTACCTTTAGGTCCATAATCATAAGAATCAGACTTGCGTTTTTTAGCAACACCCGGTGGGTGTCTCAACTGGCTGGAAGCCATTGTTTGCCATGCTGTCCCCATTGTGTTTAGCATCGCAGTCATAGAGGATAGATTTTGCTCAATTCTACCCACCATTTTCCATGGATTATCATCTTGTTTGACAGGACTGCTGGACCCAAAACTTGTGCCTGGCTGTGGGTTATCTAATGTCAACAGGTCTACAGAATCCTCACAATCCGACACGGTGTGTGATTTATGAGAGGACATGGCGTCGTGTTACACAAAGGCAAATGTTTAAACACAGCTCGAGTAACCAAAGTAGCCAGCAATAGCCACACAAAATAACTTGCTTGTAGCAATAGACAATGCCAGTATTCGCACAAATAAACTTGCTAGTAGCAATGTATGCGGGTAACTTAGTATTCCAAACAAAGATAACGTGTACCCTTGTAAGAAAGAAAGACCGCTAGTAGCGTCTTACTCGACCAGATTCACTTACCGCATTGGCCAGATCACGCCTACTCGCGCTCTCACATGATTCTCGTAGTGACGTAGACTGTGATGAGGTAAAATTTAAAATACTAGTTTAAATTCTTTGTCTAAATTCACATTTCGGTTCAATCGCATTGAACATTTTTGGTTACCTCTATTGTTTTCTGCTTGCTGTACATTTTCAAATTTTATGTAAATACCAAATTATATTTTATTGTTTTACTATTTATCGTTATTTAATTTGTACATGTCGATCGGAATTTGAAATTTCAAAAATACGTATGCAGTTCTTTATTACAACCACATATCAAAGTATTGGGAGAGCATCCAAAGGTTTTATTGTTTCTTTGTTTCTCAAGTTAGTTTAATTCAATGCATGTTTTAACAAAGCCAATATTTTTGGACTACTTGAGAAAGAAAAAACAAAACATTTTAATAAAACTTCTATTATACCTGGTGATAAATTATTAAACCTTATCAATATTCCTGACTCTCCATGATTATGATTAAAATTAATTGAATAATATATAAGTAAATAATATACATCTCTGGAAATCAACAGTACAGTTTGAATTAAAAATGTTATTATCCACATATATAAAAAAAATCATTGTTACTATAATGGTACCATTTACATCTTTAATATCTTAACATACAATATATTGGTTCTTAAGTATTGATTTTTTTATAGCAATTTCTGATGGTATCAGAGAAATAAACAAATGATTCTCTTAATTCCCGGAAATGCTGAATTATTTATGATTAAGATTATTATTAGATTGTTACCAAATAAATCACTGCAAATCAACAAATATGAAAGTTACAAATCAACAGTTTAATAACCGAAAAAAGTATTGATAATGTGTCTTCTTACTTGAATTGCCTCATTTTGATCTGCCCCATGATCGTGATTAAAGTTTATTTTATTATTATTTAAATCATTTAAATCAGTATCAATTATGTCCCCTTGATTAATTCCCAAATTATGTAGCATTGTACATGCCATGATGTATACAACAGCTTGTTTTGGGCAGGACCGAATCCCATAGTGCAGACACTGAAACCGTCGTTTAAGGATTCCAAATGTCTGCTCTATGAGAACTCGAGGCACAAAGCGCCATTGTATCGTTCTTCTGGTCGTCCCTGTGGATCGAGAAGAGGTGTGAGCAGGTATCGCTAGCAGGGATAACCCGAGTCTCCCAACAAATATCCAGGCAGTTCACCTGGAAGTCAATCATGTGAATTAATTATAAATAATTTTTAACTTATTCCAGAAAATTGAGAGAGGTAAGATTTCTGAGCAACAATATTTTTCCTAAAAACAAAAAAAAAATTTGATAAAAATAAATTTGTTAGCTTTTCTATATTTTCCTTCGATCATTCTGCAGCCATACTTGTTTATTTTGACAAAATGTCCACCGAACGAATATTGATAGTAATATACAGTGAAACTTGTGACCACCGACACCCCACGGGACCATGGAAATATGTCGGATTAGACAGTGTGTCGGTATTTCAGGGGTAGCACCATAGACCAACAACAACAACAACGACGACGACAACAAAAATCAGATGAGGAGACAAAGTATTGAGAAAAAACGGTTGCTTTGTTTTATTGTTGACACAAAACATATACTGTATAAATAAAAAGCATAAACGATCCAATATATGCAAGTTTAAATATACATGTAGCCTACATACACAATGTATAGGCCTACCGTGACAGTATACGGTAGTGATGATGTTTTTATTTAATTTCATAGCTTGTCAACTCGTACTCAAAGTCAGCATGAAAGAACAAAGAAAACACAAACAACCCAATCAGTTAACAAAACTGCAGGATTAAAAGGGGTTTATTATAGCCACAGGTGTCGACAAGGCCTAGCGCGTTACCAGCAAAGCTTAAGTATGGCTTTAATAACCAGCACCTGACAAGACGGTTTGAACGGGGTAATTTAACACTGTTTAGATAGCATGCGGACCAATTATCAGTGTCAATATCCAGAGTTGACAGGTTCCGATATATCAGGGGTTTAATGCATTTGTTTACAACGGTACAAAAAAGGGACCAAAGAAATCCGTCGGTTTAAACAAGATTCCAGTAAATCGAGGTGCCGGTGGGCACAAGTTTGACTGTACTTCATTTTGTTATCGATTTAAGAGAATTAATATTTACCCATTGATCTTCTTGAATATGTCTATGTAGTATGCAGTCGGTTGAAATATTCTGAAATGAAACAAATGTAAACAATTTAGCAATAATCCAAACCTTCAAATCGTGATAAATGACAAGGTAAATTAAACACCAATTGTTTTACTTACAAAATGTGTTCCTTCTGTAGATCTTTAGCAGAAAACCCTGAACTAAATCTTCTAGTTCAACCATGCTAGGAAACTCAGACCTCCCCATAAAACTAAAACTAAGATCAGCTTAAAAACGATTTGTTTGTTTGTTTGGTATTTAAAGTCATAATCAAGGGTATTTCAAGGGATTGTCCATTTCATACATGTACTTTTTCAACCTAGTTTCAGCGTAAAACTGGGAAGAAAACCTTGTAAAAACCATCCCTAAGATTGCCGAAGCCAACATCTTGTGACTCACTCATATTACCTAAGGGTCAACAGACAGACTCGATCCTGTGATGGTATATCTTAGTAGGATTAGTAAGCGCACTCGCTATTCACTAAGCTATGACCAAGGGCTATTTAAAAAAATTTAAATTTACAAAAAAAAAAACCCTCCACTCCAGTAAATTTCTATTTAAAAACAGAACAAATACAAACTGTTAAGCTTACATACAATTTCAAAATAAAATGCATAAAATTAAATTCACTGACAAAAGAGCATTAATGTAGAAATCAGTAACAAATTTAATACCTGATTGGTACAACTCTAGCTCCTCCCCCTTCCAGGTCTTTAATATATGAAGATAGAATGTAGCTGTCACCATTCGCTTTGAGATATCCATCGGTCTCCTGAGTCAAAACACCTGTTCAGGTAAATGTAAATGAATCAGCATTTTTTTCAGTTATTTTTGCTTCTTATTTTGCGTTCTGACATATCATTTACCTTATTTCATTTCCTAAATCTTTTGAACTTGGCACAAAATAATTTTTGAGCAGTTGAATTTTATCACCGGTTTCCCAAGACAAGGATCAAGAAGACATGCCTTGCACATTTTCACCCTTGCCTGCTTTCAAAAGGCAAGAAAAAAATGTGGTAAACATTTAATAGGAGTTTTGCAGCAATAAACAGCCAGTCAGAAAGGCATTTACAAATTAATAATTATGATATCATGTCTGTTGACAACAAACATTTAGCATGGTGCCATTTTCAATTCAAGTGTCTGTGATCATATGATGTCAGTACTTCATTATTGAATGGGGCAAAGCTTGTGTTAATATATTAACATGCATAGCCTACATCCTGTGTTTATACTGCTGCTTACTTTTCTACTGAAAGCTCCAATCTGATTGGGTGGGGTATAACAGATGTCACTTAAAAATTGCTGTTGTAGACTCCCGTTAAGTCAGGTTATTCTATCTGTGACAGTAACGTATGATTAAAACAGTGGAGTGATATGACAATCTTCTTTTCCACCTTGCTTCAGCTGCTAATCATTTAAAGTTAGTAATTATTCTCTCACCAAACCACAGGAGATCACTGCCATGTCAGTATTACTAATTTACTAGTAATTTTACTCATTTTGTTTTCAGCTAAAGATGGCTTTTTGATACATTAAAATGAGCATTACAGTCTGGCCTTTGTGCCACTATTTCCAAGTTTACATTCACAGAGTGCAAGAGCAATATTGCCAGTCAGCAACCAAGACTTGAACAGTAAACGTATGTCAACATTTCACGGAATGACGCTTCTGGTTGATTGAAAATCACCTAAATGCCTCAGAAAGTATTAATACTAGATGGTACTTAATTCAACATACAGAATAGCGGCCAATATGAGATTCAGAAAAAAATAAATAAAATGTGTGACAAGAATATTTCCTATCACCCTGAGTGGCATGATCCTTCAGTGCTGTATCTCAACAATTACAGGATTCAAGGCATTTCAAGCTGTAATGTAAAGCAATATAGTTATATAACTTAGAAATTTGTTCAATAATTTTTATTTTTGAGTTAACATATTTGTAACCATGCATCTCCTCTTCAAACTGAAAACAGTCGATGGAAATAAATGGAAAAAGTATGAAAAATTGAGTCTATCAACAGTTCGCTGTCAGAGGAAATCAGCTATGTTGACTTATTTGTCATAATGACATTATGATTACCACAAAAGCAGAGTTCTGTATAGATCTCTAATTGTCTATCATACAATGTAGCCTAATTTGGAGATTCAGTTTGTTTGATTGTTTGATTGGGGCTTAATGTTGTACTCAATGGTATTTCACTTATATGACAACAGAATGTCCACTTCACTTTGGAAACTGAGAGGAAACTTCCTAAAATCCACCCCCGCGATTGCCGGAGTCACACCCTGTGACTCCTTCATATGCCTGATGGTCGCCAGACTGACTGGATCTTGTGAACTGTATATCGATTTGTTAGTTCGTTTGATTGGGGTTTAACGTCGTACTCAAGGGTATTTCACTTAAATGACGACGGATTGTCCACTTTACAATGTTCCTTGCCTAATTTCGGTGGAAAACCAGGAAGAAACCTCGTAAAAACCACCCTGGTGATTGCCGGAGTCACATCGTGTGATGGTCGACAGACGGACTCGTTCCTGTGAACGGTAAATCGAAGTAGGCTTTAGCAAGCGCGGTCAT
>JAVFBX010247099.1:0-10176 GCA_034783855.1 Mopalia kennerleyi | reverse complement strand
GTGGCGCCACGCTTGTTTGTTGTAGACTTTGATGTGTAAACGACGTTTTGATTGGCCTACGTGTTTCTACAATAGTCCAATTAAATTTTTGCCACGTTTTCCCTTCGAATTACAGCAAGAGATAGTAATGTGGAAGTCTCGTCTTACACATACTGACCCTTGCATAGGAAGATAATGTCATCCCTGGATGCACGTGTTTCAGATCAGATAGTACTTTTGGCGCAAATTCATTGCCGTCAAATAGAGACTGTGGGGGAGTAGTCTGTAATTACTGACTTGGATACTTTTATTTCAAATATTTTCAGAAGAGTTTCATCCCCCTCTTAATTTTATGTAAGTGAAAAGGATTTCCACATATGTTAAAAAAAACTTTATTTTATAGTGTCGAATAATTTTTCAAATATGGTCAATTGTTTTTCACGCAAGTAAAGTGGTATTTTCAACACATCGTATGTGGAAATCTTTTTCACAATGTTAAATTCTCTGACACATATAAAGCCATTTATTATACATATGTGAAAATAATTTAACGTTGTGAAAAAGAATTTCACATATGTGGAAGAGAATTTTTCATAAGTGTAATTCTTTTTCATGTAAATGGAAACCTTTGTGACGTATGTGAATTTCTCTTTCACATATAAATTCATTTTACATATGTGAAAAAGAATTCCACATATGTAAAATAAAGATAGAAGTGATACTAGTAAAACGGTTTGCTATCCTTGACGTACATAGAAGTTACGAATTTGTCAAAACGTTTATATAATGTATCAGACAAGGAGTATTAAATTTGGATATATATGTTTTTCTTCTATATATATCCATTGAAATTGCCTTAGCTATCGGAATCTGGGAGTGGTTGAATATACAAAGCGAATAACCTATTTTGTGTCGATCTCTGAACTTCGGGGCAGAAATCGATCAAAGAATAATTTGGTTACATTCCTGTCAAGATGTTTCAACTACTCTAAATCACCAAGCACCTGGTGCCAGTTTAAGTAACTGCTGTCGGCTTTCATATGTTACTTGAAAAATGATTTCAGGGTTGTAATTGAGACCCCCCACCCCCTCCCCTCCCTCCCTCCCTCCGCATCCACACCCCCAAACAAGACATTCTCCGTCGGGAAATTATTGAACATTGGATATTATTAGCCAATACGCTACTGATATTGTGTATTGAATATTTTCTGACAAACACCAAGTAAATTTCTGTATTCAAAGATAAATACTGATGTGTTATGGTTTTAGAGTTTTATTGTTCATTTGTAAAATCAGTAAAACAACGATGCTTCGACATGCCACAAAAATGTTCTTATTTTTGGTCTTCTCTCCTCATTTGAGTCGTCAACCGGAAGTCTCTGTTTCATGACCGCTATACGATATCCTTTGCGTGACGCATGCGTGGTGGTAACTAAAGACTCTTGTCAAAGACGTATTCGCCAAGACCTTCACCGACTTTCTTCAGCTGCGTTATGTAACGAGCTAACTTACTGATGACTTCAACACTCTGTCCAAGATAATGGGTCTCCAAAAACATCTCCAACTAGAAAACAGACGACATTTGACAATAAAACTTAATTTTATTAAGCTTTGATATTACAATCAGGAAGGGCACACATGTGTGTAACACCAATATAAAGTGACCTTGCATAACCTTTTATACGATATGAGTTGGATCGTTGTATAGGTTTCTTGTTTGTCAACATGACAATATCAGTGTGACCGTAAATGTAGCCATCAGAGCTAAATAAATCCACTCTTACTCATATGTTAAGACATGAAGGAGTTGAGTCAAATGGTAAGGTAAACGTCTTGAACACATTCTAAACACGTAACTGTTTTCAAATTCGCAAGATATTACGGGGTGGACTCAAAATCATCTTTTTTTTTAAATAATGGCGATAGAAATTCCTACATCTATAAAAAAGCTCAACTCAAGATAGAATTTCCAAATCGATCAAATGACCCAGCCAAAAAGGACTAGAATTCCCAAATAAATAAAACAATACAGCTTACGATTATCGCAATTTCCCAATTCTATCAGCCACCCATTTCAAGATGATCGCAATTCGCAACTTTATAATATAAGCCCTAAACCTAAAAAACGATCCAACCCATATAGTATAAAAGTTTGCGACTTCAGACTTGTACAATACATCATTCCCTAAGGAATTAAGATAATTTTGCTGAGACAATTTTTACAGGATATTATATTTGTGCACTTTGATAATCTCAGCTTACATCTAGAATAACGAATGCTGTGCATGTCCTTAAGTCTAGCTCTATGATACGCAGATTGAAAGTGGAGGTAGCACCCTAAAAAAGTATATTCTTGAAATATCTACAAAGCGAAAGTACTTTTATTCAGAGGTCTTACGTGTGGGTCTTGAGCATCCTGGTGCAGTAATAAGAGTTCGTGGTTGGTGTTCCTCTCTGTTATCAAAGCATCTTCTAGACCCTGAAGTCCATTAAACCACTCCATCGGGCTGTCCTGAAACAAATCAATGAGTTTTATAAACTGAAATAAATCGCAGCATTGGTGTGCGATAAAGCTGGGGAGAACCCGGTAAAACCCACGGTCTTTCGTTTGTTGCTGTTATATCAACTAGCATATACTCCGTGGGAGTGGAGCTATAGAACTGAGGAGTGAATGGTCCGAATTATTGGATGGATATGTCGGGGGCAATATATACACTCCAATCAGAGCTGGATGAACCATTAAGCAAAATAAGCTCGTGCTTAGATCATCACGAGAAGGGGGCATCACAAAGATACACAAATAAACATTTTTGGTCCCATTTTTCATGTTTCAATTTAAAAAAAACAAAATTTGATTTTATGACTTTTTATTATTTTAAATTGCATATATACGGGGGCACCAAATTATTTTAAGTGCTTAGGGTCTCTTTGGGTCTTAATCCGGTCTCGACTCCAGGCCTATAAGCCTGTGTTCCAGTGAATTCATTACTCAATTGTAAGATACTTTAATTCATGAAAAGAATAGCGGTCATACATAATTTGTCTTCTGTTTTTCTTACCCTGCATCCCTTTGTTTTTCCGATTTTCTTCATAATTCCAGCCGATATGTACTGACAAATCTGAAAGAAGGAAGAGATGCTATTTAGGGATGACCGTTAATAATAATTAGGTAGGCCAATGTTGTCGCTGAGAAATGGAGACAAACAAACAAGACAAATGCATATGTTACATTGTTTTTTGTATATAAATCCAAGTAGAAGTTTTGCCAGTATGATAAAACGAAAGGTTAAAATTACGGTTTTTGGTTTGTTTGATTGGGGTTTAACGTCATTCTTAAGGTTAGTTCCCTCTCATGAAGCGTGCCTTACCAATGGGTGAAGGAAACCACCCTGGCCGCCACTGGCAATAGACGAAGACAGGACAGCACAAACGGGTCGCCTTCATGTTGCCCTTTAGATCTGGAAGCAACAGGAAGATCCTTCCCAATCCTGCGCATGCTTTTTAGTATTTTGCGTTTAACCCGTTTTTAGTTATGTTGTGTTTAACATGGCATTCAACTTATTACGGACAATTTAAAAATCGCCAATTAAAATTTGGCCATGAGAAGCGGAAATATCAAGAAAATTCGCTATACTTAGTTGTATCCATAGCTGATTTTGCATACCATGATTACACTGGTTCGAACATCTAAGAACAACAGATTGATCAGATTGGGGTTTTCGCGAATTGTCTTAATTAATACACATGTTTTAAAAAACAAAATGACTCACACAAGTTCCTCTCTTGGCACCCACTTCGCCCAATCCTTGTTCCACGATCTCACAGGAGTCCGGAATCTACAGGTTAAATAAATAGACAGACCGTTACAGTAAAGGTAACGGTATTTTTCTGTTTTAACGCATATTATGATAATGGTCACATTGACAATACATAAGATAATTTCCTGTTAACAAGTTCCCAGCGTGTGAAGACAACACAGGTCAAATTGCACTGCTAACAGCTTATGGTATATATGTCAAATTCTTATGGATAACACCGTCTCCAAATCTACTAGATAACAGCTAGTGATGTTAATACTTTAGACACAAGTTAACTGTATTCATTTGAATTAGGTGCACAATTAGCGTTACTTGTCATATACAGACAGTCAGTCAACGTGTTATCTTTAATGTTACGTGATGTTTTGCCTTGAAGGAATTATAATAAAGCCAATAGTGCACCTTAATGATTCATTTGAGTTTCTAAACGAATATATGAAGTAAGTAAGCATTGTGGACCGTCAATGGAGACATTCGTATCTGATAAAATCGAATTATTGGGTGCATTTAGTTGATTAAATGAGAAAGGCGATTCAAACCCGTGGGCAAATTATACAAGCGGGCTTAATATATACTTGAGCGTCGTTGTAAAGTTCAATACTTTCATTCACAAATCTTCGTGCAATGACCATGACTGGTAAAGACTCACTCTAACGGAATAGTCGTGGATGTTTCTTCCCCCTCGTTTGTTAAGGTACTCCATGAAGCGATCAGCATCTTCCAAGTTGTCATCAGAGATGCTTTTGAAGAAGGATGAGAATCCGGGAAGAACCACATCAACCGTGTTGTAGTAGTGGCCCTGTATAAGAGAGATCAGATGAGTGTGAGCGGTATCATATCGGGAATGTGAATTAATTAACAAGCATCATATCACGTTATAGATAGACCAAATCTAATTAAAATCAGATGTAAAAAACGCTTCTCGTGTTGTGTTTGTCGCTATATTGAAATCTAAGACAATCACTATACTGTTTATACTGTTCAATAAGGTCAAGATTACTGGGGTTCACGAAAGGCCACACTTTCAGTTGTCTAATAAAAACACAGATAACACGGGGCCATGGTAAACATCGAATTCATTTGCATATTTGTTAATATTGTAAGTCGCTTAAAAAAGGTGAAAAATCGAGTTCCACTCAAAGTTTATTATTTGAATGGTATTTGTTGATTATGCCTGCATATATCCGTTGGTCACGTGAAAATACGCAGTCGGGAAACTTCGGTATGTCGGCGGAAATCGTCGGCTTTTACAAACCAGAATTGAGAAGCAGCTCTGTGATTGGTCAATTTAAGAGACCAATCGACGTATATTGGGGGTGATTGTGTGAGATCTCAATATAGCGACAAACAAAATACGGGGAGCGTTTTTGAGATTTGATTTTAATTAGATTGAGATAGTCATAGACCCTCAGAGACAAGTTTTTAAAACAATCTTAACTTTAGTTCCGCCATTGTCACTGTGTATTGCATGCGTTACAATAATCAAGAAGGAAGTTGAAAATCCAAAGCCAAGAGATTTGTAAAACGCACTCCGGCTTTGAATTGTCACGCTTGTTTTTTTTCCACTTCTAGACCTACGGTTCAAATGTAATTGTACATAAATGTTATAGTAGATATATATTTAAGGAGAGTTTGACTCAGCAATATTGTATTTGTATACCGTGCTACCAATTGTTGCAAATGTAATAAACATTTATGGATTATATCTACTGAACACTATATATACAGTCAAACATGAATCAACAAAACCCAACAAGGTTCATACATTATTATAAATGTTTATCCGCAAATCATGGGATTTAAGCAGAACATTAAGTCTATGGTTGCATGATTTTACGGTGGGGCAATATTAACACCTGTTGGTCAGAGTTCGAACCCCGGCGGAGGCAAACAAAAGTTTCGCTCTCCACATTTAAATATATTCTTATTTATCAACAAGGGTTGTTTTATTGCTATACATTACTTACGTATCCCCTGTAGAAGTAATGGGAGTGCAGCTTCATCTTAACTAGGTGGTTTATCTTGAAGATCGCTTTATCGGTGAAGTTACGGCGAGACAATAGATCGTGTAACTGTGGGGTGCCATCACTCGTCTTCGTGTCAAAAGCTGGAATTATAGTGTTTATTATTATACTTGTATCCCCGTCTAAATGTTCAAACGAACCAACTTAAAGACTACAAACTTAATAAATAAAAGATAAGAAAAGGGGAATGAATACTGAATAGGCCAACAATTAAACAAGGCTGATGGTGGGCAAATAACTTATATATAATCAGGTTAACAGATAAGCGGAGAAACTGAAGGGAAATAAATGAAATCCTGTTTTCTAACTATTGACCCACGGCATAAATTTTAGACGCTAATATATAAACAACTTTTTTTCTAAGTTTGTTTAAACATTGATCCATGTAAGCTAAGGTGTAATTATACGTTTGTATGGCGAAACTGGTGTTTCCGTTAGAGACTTATACAGGGCGCCATATTTTGGCCAAATATATAACCTACTAAAATTTATCACACTGGCACAGTGACCAATTATACATTTTTATTTACCAGCTATATATATATATATACTTTAAGTGAAAGTATGTAAACTTTTACTTACCATCGTGGAAGAACTTTCCAGACGCACATGACACAAGAAGCAGAATTGCAGTTAAGTGGAGTGTGTAGGCCATTTTGCTCAGCTCGCTCAAGAACACTCACTGGTGTTGCTTCAGCTTCGAATATGAGATATCTTGATTTTTCTGAATCTACAATCAGTAACTGTTTGTTAAATCTGCTCGGGCTTCAAAGGAGCATGCGTCAGAGTACAGAAAATAATCTCTGCCACTGCGGAGCCAGTTCAGTGTTTATTTGCGGTAACCAAGGCCTAAATCTGAGTCCTCTGAAAGTATTTGAGATTTTAATGCATTTCGCACATATTTTTCTCGCTAAACATATTATGATCTATACAACAACCAATTTCAGAACAGCACAGGATAGAGATTGCGGGATATCCACAGCCAAGGCTTAACTTCAAATTGAAGAAATATTAAAACTGAGCAGAACTTGAAAAAAAAGATCCTTTTAATAACAAAAACTAGACAAAAAATGGGGTAGGAAAAATCAACAAAAAAAATTGAATATATTTATTTGATAAAATTACGCTTGATTTTCGAACGCAGATTGCATGCCATTTAGCCCGTGTGTAGCGATGACGATCAATATATATGAACCATATTTTCTTTTTATGAAAATCGACCTTTGTTCATCTACCGTTTACTGGAGGTCAAACCTATTGTTATCACCGTAGAGGATCAGTCTGTGTAAATCAGTCACGTGACTCCAATGCTCCCTGCTTAACACGATAACCTCTTTATCCTGATTTGTTTCGATCAATTGAAGTTCACAAGTTAAATTAAACTTCTTTTATTTGTTTGTTTTTATTTGATTTGGGTTTGATTCCATACTCAAATTATTTCTACTCAAATCACGTAGTGTCGGCTCTTTTAAAGCCTAAAATAGCACTCCTACCTGTAGTCACTATACACGCTTGGCAATAAACAATGGCCTGTTACAAGACAATGTGCAATTCGACGGAACACTGATTTAATTGACAGTGTACGCGACATTACAAGAATCAAACAACGATGTCCTAAAAACACTGATAATTTATCATAGCCCGATTAAAATATTGATTGTATTTACCAGTTAACGTTTACATTGATACAATGTTTCCTGCTGCCCTGTTGCTCTCAGAGCTAAGGGCCGATACAAATCCGATCAATCGCCATTTGTTGTATGTCGAGCGTACTTCTTCTGAATATTGTGTCTTGTCATTGTTTGCTACCAAAACCCTATATATAGCGCAGTTCCCTTCACCGCTCTGGGTTGGCACACCGATATGAGAGGATGGTCGATTGAGAGAAAAACCGACAAGGTTCGAAGATAAGAGACACAGATTTAAGTTGCCAATATAATAGAAAAGATTTACACTTTTTCGTAGCAATTGCCACGTTGATCAGCATCTTGGTACCCACGGCTCTGCATTGTCTTGTTCTTAAACTTTGACTTTATTGGGTCTCGCTTTAGGTTTGTTATGCAACCGTAGTTTTACGAGGCCCTAATAAATTGAGAATGTCCTGCAATCGATGAAATAGCATTTTGGCTCTTAATTAAGGTCATTTTAATTGTATGTGTTCTTGTCCAAACAAATATATATCTAAACTGGTGATGCTCTGTTAACTTTGTCTTCTTGTTAGTTTCTTAATATACTTAAAGGTCTCCTCAGCTCCTGATATAAATTGCCACCAATTTGTATGGACTTAAAATGGACAAAGCAATATACAATATGGAAAAAATCCAATGGTTATGTTGTTGAGGTAAAAATCAACGATACTATATAATAATATATATCTTCATTATGACATGAAATGTGTGCAGAGAAAACATTAAGAAATCAGTTTACAACATGAATTGCGTTACACGAATTTGTTGAATTTGAAACTGTCCATCAAACGTTAACATCAGCCGAAACCACTGGATATGATGTGATTTATGGGATCAAGCTAGTACCCGGATAAAATTGATAATAGTTGCATGCATGTAATATATATTAGCATTTGTAGCTCAGTCGGCTAGAGCGCCGGCCCGGCTAACCAGAGTTCGAATCTCGGTAGTCTCAAGCAAAAACTTCTTATACAACACAATAAAATATATACGTAAAATTTGTCATTTATATGCGGGAGTTAAGTGGCATTCTTAAAAAAATATTGCATCTGCCATATAGGTGACGTCAGGTTAAATTAAAAGCGCATAGGTATCGATGAATGAATATAGTAATTAATGAATGAATGATTCAATGACATGTGCGTTGTTAAATGACAGATTTTCGCACTCATTCATCCATGTAGGAAGTCAATCTAGCAATCGATCAATTAACAAAATACACAAATGAATCAATACACTTTTACACCATTTACTACGATTTTCTGTTTATACCCAAATAGTTCAGTTAAAAAAAGTATAAGTATGATAAACAAGTTTGTGCTCATCTTCTGGCTACGAAGCAAGACACAAAAAAGTTTGATACCGATAAAGAACACGTCTTGTAACTAATAAAATATAACTCATATATTCCGTTATATTGATAATAAATTCCGAACTTTATAGTATGTCCGCTCTTTTGTGTATATCGGGACATATTGTGTATAATGGGACACTGTGTTTAAATAAGAACATTGTGTGTGTATCGGGGCATGTTGTGTGCCCTATCGTATAGATTATTGGTCAAACAAACAATCTATCAACAATTATTTGATAGGAGCAGATCAAAGTAAACGTTGCACCTGATGTAGAGATAACGTCATGTCTATATCTGTTTGATATATTAAAAAAATAATTCAAATTATCTCTGTGGCGAAGTAAATAAAATTGTTTTGTTCGACTTTTACATTTACTTGCCAATTAAATAAATGATTTGTTTGTTTGTGTGTTAATTTTGTTGTGAACAGTTTTCACCTGTGGAACGAATTCACATAATCTAAGTCAGTTGTAGATACAAGATTTTGCACAAAAAAAGGTGGGTGAGGAGGTGGGTGAGGGGAAGGGGGGGGGGGCTAATTTTACAGCAAAATGAGAAAGCCTGTACAGGTAATCTCAGCTAATTATGGTAAGGAAAATAAAATAAAAAACAACACGGAACATTGTGAGCCAAAATGATCTACTTGTTTTCAGGAACTGTTCGGGGATTGGTAAATATTTATTTGAAAAAAAAAAATTAATCACACTGGCACAGGGATGTAGGCTAGATTAATTAAAATCAATGAATTATCTTATGTTCTTGATAAACTCTCAGGAACAATGTCCTGAATAGATCAATCTATATAGAAGTTTCACAAAATGTTTAAACTCAAGATGTACACAGTATACAATTTTGGGGTAATTGACAAAAATGAAATGCATAGATCTATGTCCTCGCCATATACTACATACTTCTGAAAGTCTTCTCTTCCAGTTCTGAGTTGGCTGATCAGTATTGAACTAATCTTTGTATTTCGATAATTACTTTCGCCCACACGTTTATAGTAGATCATCTTCCCGAGGCAAGGCGGAAAAGAAGATCGTCGTATTAAGCCTCTCTTCCTTTCTTACCTTGCCTCCAAAGGCACTAGCGGGCGGTTGGAGGGAGCTTCATGTTGCTCTCAGAGGTAAAGGGGAACAGGAAGCTGATCTTTTTGTGGTGTCTGTATTGCGTCCTGCTATAGTCCTGTATTTGTCCCGTCCTGTCTTTGTTTTTGTTGCCAGTGATGTGGAGGGCGGTTTCTTTCACCCATTGGGCTGGCACGTCATCATATAAGTGAAATACCCTTGAGTACGACGTTAAACCCCAATCAA
>JAVFBX010247088.1:0-10176 GCA_034783855.1 Mopalia kennerleyi | reverse complement strand
TATGTTTCGTCTGGAGGACCACAGGGAAGATCAATTTTATTTTGACTGTGTATACTTCCTCGGTAAATAAAGTTATTATTATTATTATGTAATTCACATTTTGAAACATAAAATCAAAATTCAGAGTAAAATTTATTTTCTATTTGAGCTACAATGTAGGTGAAATGGGTCCTGCAGTAAAAAGCATGATACCTCCTGTGTTAATAATTCCCTCTAATCCAGTGTAAATCTCATACAAACAGCAGGTTACAGCAGGCTTTAGACGTCACAAATCCAGGCTTTAAGAGCATCACAACACAGTACATCATGGGGATCTAGTTTTTGATGTTTATCAACAACACAAAGAGTAAATTTTACAATATGAAAGAGATGGAAAAACAAATAATAATTTTACTTTTTTGTTTTATCCTACAGAAATGCTTTAATGTATATCACCATGTTAAAATTTTGCTACTCTGGCAAAGATCGAAGTGTAGATACATGTACATGTAAAAAAATCAAACCAAATGAAATCAATTGTTAAGATATGGGGTCATTCTCGTCCACTGGCTGAAGGACACCCCTTTAATACAACACCAATCTGGGGGCCAGTTGCTCAAAAGACTGTTAGAGGCTAACCCATGGGGGTGTGGGGGGAATTTTTATTTTCATTATTATTAATTTTTTTTTCCCTCCTGGTAAACTAACTTAAGTACCTGTGGTAATAATACCCAAATGTACTGTTGTGGTGTAAATCATTTCCATAAGGAATTGGAAAATGCCAATAAACCCTAATTAACAACAACAACTCATTATTTCACAGATTAGAGATAGTCCTTTTAAAAAGGCATGGCATCATCTAATAGTGGATTAGAGATAGTCCTTCAATATGGTGTGGCATCATTTAATAGCTGAATCTTACTTATTTGGCATACAACAAATTGTCAAACTTTCAGGAAAAATCTCCAACCCACAGTATAGCTCTACTGGGGTTCCACAGGGATCAATACTGCAGCCTCTTCTTTTTATTATGTACTTCAATGATTTAGCACTACTGTCTACATATACAACATTGTTCCGTAACTAAATATGCTGATGATATGACTATTTCTATATGTTCAAAATCAGCCATAGAAATAGAATGCATCATTCATAATACCCCGAAAAATAATGAAATGTGGTGCTCAAGTAACCATATGTTGTTAAATCCTGATAAATCTCTCAGTTTTTGTTACCTGGATCCAGATATAATTTCAGGACATTAAACAATTTTTCTAACAAACCTGTATCTATCCAGCTCTCAGGTATAACCTTACAACAAACAAAATGTTTTAAACCACTAGAAATTCACATAAATGAAACACTTACTTATATGGCAAGACCATATTGATTAAATTTTTGCTAAAACTTCAAAATTATTTCGACTTAAAAATATAAAAAAACTTTGATGATTTTACAGTTTATTTATTTATTTACATATATTTTCATGTTTAAAATGTTTAAATAATATGCATATGTTTATAACATTTAAGAAAAATTATGTACAATATGTATTGAGGGCTACAGGCAAGAGAAAATTTTTAATTTTTCTCATTTTTGTAAAGTCACAAACTTTTTTTTGTATCAATGGACACATGAATCCTATTATTCTTGCAAAAGTGTTATTAAAAAAAAATTATATAAATAAATAAAATACATGTTGTGTCACTTCATTCCTTCCAACATATAACTTACCAACTGGCTTAAGTGAATCATCATCGTAGATCAATACAGGTTAAGTGTAAATTTCATAAATTTTCATAAAGTTAGAAATAACACTAAAATAAAGTAGTTTTGATAAGAAGTTTCTCATTAACATGTGACTTCTAGGATGTTAGAACATGTGTGTGTAACAAATCATAACAAACCGTTTAAACATGTAGCAAAATGTGATCAGCTCGGACTATTTTATGCTATATCCCTATCCAAAAATTCGTTTAAAAATCTAATTGTACAATTAATTAAAATACATTTTCATATGGATGAAAGATAACTTGTATGTCAGAGAGATGTCAAAATTTCACATATATTCTACAGTTACCGGAGTTTCACATATATTCTACAGTTACCTGAGTTCATTAAGGATGTATTATCTAATAATAGAATTGAAAACTGGTTATTTCAATCCCGTGTCACACATGACTTTAAATAAGACATGACTCTACCTACACAGTATCTAATTATGGAAACAAAACCAGAGTTAAATGTTTATCATCACACAGAACTCACAATCCCTTCATAACCAAAAGATCATGAAATGATGATTTTTTTCCAACTCATTTGTAATTAAAACTAGATCAAAACCCTATCTTTCACACAAATATAAACAATAACTAAAGTATAAAGGCTTTGGTATGGGGCTATTGATGCTTATATGTCAAACTACTGGCGGATGTACGATTGCGAGTTTGTTTAGTTAACTGATTGTATAACATATTGCTCTTTGATAAGAATAAAGGTTTCTTTAAAATCAACTGATTATAACAGACCAGGTGCACAAATTACGTTATGCTGAGTGAGGCCCTTTGGCACCCAAACTTCAACATGCAGGTGATAGGAAAACTGTCAAAATTGGACACCCAGTTATTTGAAAAGTGAAGCAAAATGATCATTTTGGACACCATACTTTTGATCTCTGGCTAAGCCCCTGATGAGAATACCACGGATAGTCCACAGCATAGATACAGTGCTTTACCCCAAAACTGTGGAAAACTGAGAAAAAAAACTCCAACCTTGCAAGAACCATTCCCGAGAATTCCCGAAGTCACAACAATGGGACTCGCTATTAAAAATACATGTATAAAGTGATGTAAGTGAGGTCATTCGACAAACTCCAGCCTGTTAACATTATATCACAGTAAGCAGTGACACTAATCACTGAAGCACGGCCACAGGACCATAACCCAGAATAAAGCTATTTCGGGAATCTTGACCTCATTTATATGTACATCTTACATAAAGGTGTTTAAGAGGGTAAAAAAAACCGATTCATTTGAATACATAACCAACTATGAATCAAAATGTGACAGGCATGACTCAATTCTAAGGTATTATTAGAAAGATGTAAGGCAACTCAATGGACGAAATAAAAAAAAATTGGCGAATATATTCAAATATTACTTTTTACTGGACATTACATAAACATTTTTGTAACTTTATGTAAGCTTCAACACAACATTACATGTACCATCATAAATTCCTAATGTATGTTTTACAGTAAACTTACCACCAAGTGAGTGATTATGTCTTTAGTAAAGCATGAAGTTGATGGTATTCACTATACATTCAACATAACCGGCAGCATACATGTACTGGACATTATTGCATACGTTACTTGCATATTTCACTACCGTAATTTATATGACAACGATTTGCCCGTTTTTTAACCCTCTAATTCTTAAAAAAAAAAAAATGTCATTGAAAACAAGAGGATTGTGATATTGATCTACTATTAAGACGACAACTGTGAAGTTTAACACCCCAAGGTCAAAGATATTACATTTATTCCATTTAATGGAGGCATTCCCAAACACTTACCAAATCATAAAATGCATCTTTTGTTGCTGTATTGAAAAACTACTGTTCCTCCAGTGCTAAGAAAAGACAGCATTATATGTGGTTTGTCGAAGCATTTAATGACCTTGGTCTGCACTCTGCAGACCCTCTGTGTAGGGAGACCAAACAGACAAATAAGTTTCAAACTTCTCTGATTTGTGTAAGTATTTTATGTTCGATATAAATTTAATGCTGTTTGTTCAATAATAAATATTTCTTAATAATTGATTCCTGAAATTTTGGCCAGTATATTCAAATCCCATCAACCTGTGTAGATTTCTACATAAGTAAGATGAATCTCTCACTCACCACAGAGTGTTTGGTTGTTAGGGACCTAACATCATACTCCAAAAAAGCACCCTGCCCCTTTCATAATGCTGCAACAAATCAGCCTTGTTGGGCACCCCTCAAAACCCCCACCCCCAAACCATGCTGAGTGTAACATAGCAAGCCTTAATGTGTTGAGACTTTACGCAAGAGTGGCATGTATATCAACAAATAATATTTATTCACTCATCGCTGAGAATTATGTTGTCATTTGTTATGATGAACTGTTCTAAATGGCTTGGAGCTGGTTCTCTGTACGTTGCATAACGCAATCTTCTAACCTTAGTACATCTATATAGCAAAGCCTGCTTTACATAAGCCTAAGTTCAGGCACGAGGCGACAATGTGTGTTACGAAAACAACTCAGAACAACTGACTTCTGTCTGACTCTTGATTTAAACAATCTGCAGTTTTTCCACACATCTGATACGGGACTATAGAAATAACCTAGATGCAGTAAATTGAGTAAACTGATGGACCTATAGTGTATCAAGGGCTTAGACAGACCTCCGACCAAATGGACACCCTGAAGTGAACAATTCATTATTGCCTCGTTTGGGCACCCTGTTTTAAGAAACTTTAACATGTACAGGAGTTAATAGGAAAACTGTCAAAACTGACACCAATTTTTTTAAAACGAGAAGCAAAATGACCCTTTTCGACACCATACTTTTGATTTCTGGCTTAGCCCCTGTAAGCGTATGCTATTAAACATCTGTACTTTTTAAAGATAGAATTGCCAGAATAAATCCAATAATTGTTTTTGACTGGGGTTTTAACCTATACTTATTACGAATGGTTATTTCACGGATATGTTGGTGTGCCAGCCCAATGGGTGGATGTCCAGGAAACCACTCTTGGCATTGGGGTAACAAACAGCGAGAAAGAAGGAAGATTACAATAGCTTTGTATTGCCCCTTAGCTCTGCTAGAAACAGGGCAACGGGAACTGCTCAGAGCTCTGCTTCAGCACTTTGGTTGAAATTAAATAAAAACACAATGGATTGTGGGCAAGGGCTTAGGCAGACACCCGTCTAAATGGACACCCTGAAGTGAACAATTGCCTCATTTGGACACCCTGTTTTAAGAAACTTTAACATGCAGGAGTTAGGAAAACTGTCACAATTGGACACCCAGTTACCTGAAAAGTGAGGCAAAATGGCCATTTTGGACACAATACTTTTGATTTCTGGCTTAGCCCCAGATAGTGGGTAATCAGAGTCACTGCTATGTCGTCTAGTTCCGCGCCAACATACACAATGTTCGGTGTCATGAAGGTCGTACATGCGTAACATGCCATTCGTATTGTAACAATGTTATCTTGCTGAAATACTCGAATTACTGAAATAATGATGCCATCAAATTTTAACACCTTTCAGACAACATGCTTTTACTTGACAGGCCGGGGATTTTAGGCTAAATTTGACACGACAGCATAACACTCAAAATGGAGATACAAGGCAAAGCTGTGTCTGTTTTCCCCATAGACATTGATGTTTTTTGTTCTCCATTTAGTCAAAATTCTACTAAAAAAACTGTAGATCACCAAGTAAACAATTATTGTTAATGTTAATTTAACAACAGAACTATAGTAGGCCTATACCCTGAGGTCAGAGATAATCTGATTGTGTGGTTTCATCCACTAATTCAAACGAGATCATATGGAGTCTTTATTAATCCACCAGCTGACAGCTCAATTCAATCTCTGCAATAATCTCATTAACAAAGCATGTGTGTTTGATTGTTTGATTGGGGTTTAACGTCGTACTGAAGGGTATTTCACTTATATGACAACGTGCCAGCCCAATGGGTGAAGGAAACCACCCTCGACACCACTGGCAACAAACAAAGACAAGACGGGACAAATATAGTACAATAACAGCACACAATACAGACAGCACAAACAGATTGGCTCCCTGTTCCCTTTAGCTCTGAGAGCACCAGGGCAACATGAAGTTAGTTCTCTCCAACCACCCGCCCGTTAACATAGTGGATGAACTTATAGGAAATCAACTTAGATGCCAGTGTCAACCAATAAACCAAAGATAGGACAATCACTGGGAAGAATACAAATCCGTCACAAACAGATCAGCTTCACGTTACCCCTTCGTTCTGAGAGCACCAGGATTGATTGATTGATTGCTGTTTTATGCCGTGCTTAAGGGTATTTCACTTATATGACTGCTTGTATTACATGTACAACAATAATTGACACTAGCACAACCAAGAGTGAAGCGCTTCCATAATGTTGGAAAGTTAATTTTCCTCCAGTGTTAAGCAAAGACAGCATTGCTACTCTTCAAACAAAAAAAAGCCAGAGAGCACCAGAGCATCAGGAAGCTCCCTCCAAACCACCTACCTTAAGATTGTTTGTTTGTTTGATTGGGGTTCAACGTCGTACTCAAGGGTATTTCACTTATATGACGAAGGATTGACAACCTTCACACTTTTCCTTCCTCAAGTATGGTCAATGGTGGAAAACCAAGAGGAAACCTCGTAAAAACCATCCCCGCGATTGCCAGAACCACATCTTGTGACTTACTCATACACCTGAGGGTCGACAGACGGAACTTATGATAAGAACGAAGAAGTCGCACCTTTATGAGCTGGTGTAGATCCTTTGTCATCTCTCTCGTTGATATTCACAACTCCGTTCTCTACCAGTTGTCGGAGGTGTTCTAAATCACCAGTGTATGCAGCTACATGGGCCGGGAAAGATAAGTCTGACAGGAAAACAGGAAACTTTTGAAACTTAAATTACTTATTAATTTATTTATTTATTGAGCGACTGATGTTTATGTCATGCTTATAAAAGGTATTCCACTTATATGGCAGCGGCGTAATTAAACAGCAGACACACCAACTTAAAATGTACAGTGGTTCCTGTTTTGTTTAATTGGAAAGTTTATATTCCTCCAGTGCTCAGTAAAAATTATCTGAAGATGAGTTAAATACGCTACCCTTATACAGAGAATTTAAAGTATTTAAATTTAAAATATGACAAAATTTTCTTTGTTTCGTAGGTTGATTAGGGTTTAAAATTATACTCAAGGGTATTTCATTAATAAGACAATGGATTGTGTATTTCACACTGTTTCTTGCTTAAATACGGTGAAAATCAAAAGGAAACCGTGCAAAAACCTCTTGCCTTAAAGATCTGTGCTCAAATATAACCTTACTTTCTTCCTGTTCCGGGTGATCTCTTTCGTACTCGATCCCATCAATGTAGGTCATAATGGCTTCCTTATAGAATTGTTGAGCTAAGTTGCGTGGAGTCTCTCCCTGGTCATTTCGCGCTCCAAGGGTGTTCTCCGGACTGGACCCTACGCTGACGAGAAACTTTAAACAAGGTAAGTGGCCCTCCATTGCTGCCAAGTGAGCTGTAATCATTAATTATAATAATTGTCAGTACTTTAATGCCTTGGTTGCTTGAGTGAGGTTTTCAAGTCGCACTCATATGATAGCTTACTAGCCCATTGGTTGAGGGATTGTTAGTTTGATTGGGTTAAATTGGAGTAGGATTAGTTAGCGCACAGGCTACCACTAAGCCATGGTTTAAGGAGATCACCCTCAGCGCTACTGGCAATAAACAGACAGGTCAATCACACGACATCGTAAAGAGACATCACAGCAACCATATCAGATTCTTGTTGACAAAGGGAGATAAATCACACTTTCAACAAAAGGGAACCAAAATCACTTTCAACACAAAGGGAGATAAATCTATTTCAACACCAAGGGAGATAAATCACACTTTCAACAAAAGGGAACCAAAATCACTTTCAACACAAAGGGAGATTAATCTCTTTCAACACCAAGGGAGATAAATCACACTTTCAACAAAAGGGAACCAAAATCACTTTCATCACAAAGGGAGATAAATCTCTTTCATCACCAAGGGAGATAAATCACACTTTCAACAAAAGGGAACCAATCACTTTCATCACAAAGGGAGATAAATCGCTTTCATCACCAAGGGAGATAAATCACACTTTCAACAAAAGGGAACCAAAATCACTTTCAACGCAAAGGGAGATAAATCGCTTTCATCACCAAGGGAGATAAATCACACTTTCAAGCACAGGGGGAGATAAATCCCATTTTAGACAGTGAGACAAATTACACTTAGGGAATGTCAGGATCGCCAAAAAGTTATATTTCTGCCACAGAATAATTTCACTAATCATTAGCTAGTCAAAAATTCTTTCTTTATAGCCCCTGATTAAGTAATGCCCCTTTGTTGTGAATTGCCAGCACAGAGGTAACTTTTCAATATCTCATTTTGGTCAGATTTGGCAGAAAGTCAGGGTGGCCAAAAAGTTAAAGATCTGCCCCAGAATAATTTCACTATAAATCATCAGCTTTTTATAATTCCTTTATTTACAGCCCCTGATCAAGTAATGCCCCTTTGTTGAGGAGTACCAGAACAAAGTTTACTTTCAAACATCCAATTAAAAACTTCCAATCTAAATTTTCAAACAGATTTTAATGGGTTACTGAAAAAACTGTTTTTCAGACAGCGAGTTAAAAATCCGCGGCATTAAATACATTTATGACATGCAGTCTGGAACGCCCCAAATCACATGACCTAATCGACTCGAAAAAAACCCACCAAGTTTTCTCAATGCATAAAAACAAAAGGATTGTACACACAAATAGAGGCTGATCAGCGTGCGTACTTTGTTAAGGTTTGTTTAGGAGTGTGTTTTACGGTTTACTTTCATTTACCTGGTGTATTTCCGCTGTTGTCTACCTCATCTGAGTGGCCGCCCCACTTATGAAGTAACTGGACACACCCTAATCTCCCATGATAACAAGCTGTGTGTAATGGAGTCCAGCCATTCTTATCCCGAGCTGTTACATCCTGAAAAATAATTAAATGCATGTACTAATGCATCAAGCGCAATATGGTCAAAGGTTCAGACAGACACCTGTCCACCCGTCCAAATGGACACCCTGAAGTAAACATTAATAGCCTCATTTGGACACTCTGATTTAAGAAACTTTAACATGCAGGAGATAGGGAAATTTGAAAAGTGAAGCAAAACTACCATTTTGAACACCATACATTTGATTTCTGGATAAACCCCTGAATAAGGTTTATAAGTTTTCCAATACACAAACTGTTACGGTTAAAATGAATTATTATTTCTTTTCTTGCTGTTTACACATTTTTTAAAGGATTTTAATGTCTGTAAAAACGTGAGCGACATTTACTGAGGTTTAAATTAAGGGGTGCCTCTATTGTTGTATTAAATATTTGCTAGAGTAAGGATGGTTTTTGCTTATTATTTCATTTATTTATCTGATGTTAGATCAATTGCATAAATCCTAATTCTGATCTTTGCCCAGCATTACTGTGAAAGCTCCCTCTGATCTCCTATTTGGTAACTCCAGAGCTCGATTGAACACAGGAAGCTCCCTCAGATCTCCTGTTTAGGAGGAAAGAAATTCACATTTCTGGACAAGCTCAGAGAGCACTAGGGCACTTGGATCTCCAGTTTAGGAGGAAATAAATTCACATTTCTGGACAAGCTCAGAGAGCACCAGGGCACTCGAATCTCCTGTTTAGGAGGAAAGAAATGTACATTTCTGGACAAGCTCAGGGACTGTTGACCTTACAACCATTGCGAGACAATTAATACCTTCAGCACTGGTCACCATGACGCTTAAAATGAACTTAAAATGGCTAAAATCGCTTTGGGGAGCGTGTCCCAGAGACCTCCAGAGGATCCATCAATCTTCTGTTATGGAGGAAAGAAATGACTACTCACTGTTCCACAGCGTAGGATGGTATGAAGAGTAAAGGAGTTCCCATGAGCAGCCGCTAAATGAGCTGGAGTGTTACCACGACTGTCTTTTGCCGACATGCTGCAACTGTTGTTTATTAACGCCTGCAAATTGCAAAGAATGGATGTAAAATAATAGATATTTAGTTTTAAAATTGAATGCCAGTTTCTGCAAGAATGCCAAAACAGTGTTTGCTGTGAAACATCCATATAACTCTTTGCTCCCTAATATGTTTGTCATATGTGGATCCATGGCTGGAAAAAGTCGGGAACATGGTAACCTCGTTCCCGGGAAGATTCCGAAAATAGACGGGAAGGTAGCAAAGCAAAAAAAAAAAATCTGTAAAAGGGGCAAATATATTGTTTTATGAGACCACGCCTTGGCTAGTGCATGTTTTGCCCAAAGCCTAAATTATATTGACAGTGAAGTAGTGTCCAAGTGGCTGAACTATATTATGTTTGAATTGACAAGCCACTCCCACCAACGT
>JAVFBX010247077.1:0-10176 GCA_034783855.1 Mopalia kennerleyi | reverse complement strand
CAACTGTCATAAATATGTAATCCTGAGCTTTCCAAAAATATATACATATATAATGGTTCACATTTATACTCTTCTGCATAATAGACTTAATACAGCAGGTGTTCTGAAAATCGACCAAGCGGTCCAGCCAGACCTTAAGGGGACATTGGTGCAATGCTAATGGCTGGCGGTGGACAACCTCTTCCTAAAGTACTCCAGTCGTCATTGACGTCAATCAATCTCCTGACGTTGGACCTTTTTACTGAACTTGGGGGGACTCGGTTGGATATTTTCATATTGATCATCAATCATTTGACAGGTTAAAAGTCATTTCGCTGGCGGATCGTTCTGTCCACTTTCGTTTCTTCTTAAAACAAAAATGAATTACACAGTGCATGTTTCTCTTCGTTGTAAAGATATAAACAGTTTTCAGTTTGCTAAATGTTACAATAGTGCTCGTGAGATATATTCGGTAATTGTACGCTTAACATTGTGGGTGGGCAAAAATCACACTGTTTCAGAAGTATTACAGCCTTATTACGACATATTGAAATACACTTTCGATAAACTTACTCTTTAACAGCCTTATCGATAGACAAACTGCATCAACCATACTATAGCCTTTGGATAAATAATATTTATTCTGGAAATCCAAAAGGTCGCTTAAATTTAAATTTCCTGTTATACTTTCATGTTTCAAAAGACTGCTATATGCCGAGGAAATGATTTCCCCATTCGTTCGGTCTTTTGAAAAGTAATAGAATAGCCGTGCAAGCCTGTGTTTGAGTCTTTGGTGGACAGCTTTATCCGCTATACTAATGTTTGATATTCTTCTGCCAGAGAAACCGGACCACACAAAAAGGTTTACCAATCGCTTGTCCGTCCGTCTTGAACTCCATCAGTTGTATAGACTTGTGTGCAGCATCGTATTGAGAAAAACATGTGTGAGTGTCGCGTGCGGTTTTCTGATAGAGATTTGATTCCTTACTTAGGAGCCTTTAACTATTCTCAAAATGTACGAGTATCAGCAAAACTAGTAAAGCGGACAGACATTACTGTTTCCGGCAAAAATAGCGACAAACACAAGGGAAAACAAAATGTTCCAAGTTAAACATTTGTAAGAATTTGCAATGAGATAGAACAGAAACTTTCCTCTCATTATTATCTCTCTCCTGAAGAACATTTACAAAAAAGTAACGATTCACATTTCCTGTGGCGTAAAACATCATTTCTTCATTTATACATACTGTGGACTGCGTTTAATATTTAAAGACTAGAATCTGTATTTAAAGAAAAGCCATTATACCGAGATATGTTTTATGTATAACTATAAGGAACGTGGCGTGTTGCTAGGGGCTGGCGATCAATGACCTCATCTTGCAGAATAGTACATCTTCGTAAGTCATTGACACGAATGAAACCAGATTCTCCCATATGACCCCTTTCCTAGACGTGGGTGGACTGGCTGGATATACCCACAGCGATCATCAATCAACAGTCATCAGGCACTGTTGAACAGTCAATATACAAAACATATTCTGCGTTTTACATTCAGGGACTGATGCATTTATGAAGCGTCACACTAAGTGACTTATGCATTTATTGGTTTCCTAATCATACCTAGAGGGTCTTTTTACTGATGTACACACTGGTTTAAATCATACTATCATTTAGACTACACCTTGCTCAACCATTCCAGAATCCAGAACACTTGACTGATAGATTTATTGATTTATATATATCTTCATACAAGGTTTATGCTATTTTAGGTATATCGTTCTTTTGTCCTTGTCGTTAATATCGTTGACGAATATCCTGCAGCAAATAGCTACCTGAATACAGTTATAGACTGCTGAGAGCCGTGGTCTGTTGGAAAATTAATATTCTTACTTATGTATTAAAGACCAATTTCTTTGTTTCTTGATTGGACTTTAAGGGCATGCTTTATGTAATTCTAATCATATGACGGTCTACTAACCTAACGGGGAAGAAAACCACCCATCACATAACTGGCGACAAACAAAGATAAGGAAGGACAATACAGGACAACCACAGGACACAATATAAAGATGTCCCAATCAAATCCGCTTTATACTGCCCCTTATAGCTCTGAGAGCACCAGGGCAACAGAAAGCTCTCTCCCAACCTTCGACTTGTAAATACAAACCCAGGAATAAAGACACACTTTACCAGAGGACGGTAGAGCTGTGTGAGTTTTGCTGTCACCAGCTATCGTCACATGTCAAGTAATACTCAAGAGAGCATATGGATATAAAGCACCCGAAACGACCATGTTATTTTTCTTCTAATTAAACAAACGAATTGCAGAAAGTCATGACAAGAAGTCATCGGCAGCAAGAAATGTCATTTCCAGACAGACATGGTTATATCTAATTTGTTAAAACAGTGTAGTTTTAGACTGTATCAAACGTAGATAATTTTTAAGCTGTAACAAGTTCAACTTAATCAAGTGATATTTAATGTGTCTCCTCATCTAGATGCTATAGTCAATGGGTTCTAAATGGTTTTGCCTTAATGCTCTTTGTAATGTAGAATCTCAGGAATCTGATTGGTCGTGGTGTCTGCAACTGTGGAATTGTCTATTTGCAACATCTATGTGTTCGGTGTACTGGAGAGACTTTAACTCATTTGTCAGTGATGTACAGTCTGTCATTCTTGTCAGATTTGGTTGACACTCCGACAAATCACTTAAGTAAACGTACCTATAAGCTTTGTTAAGAAGAATCTCAGGTATCTGATTGGTCGTGGTGTACGGAACAGTGGAATTGTCTTTTTGCAACACGTATGTGTTCTGTGCAGTGGAGAGACTTCATTCTTTTGTCAGTGATGTACAGTCTGTCATTCTTGTCAGATTTGCTGGACACCCTGAAAAATCCCTTTAATAAACGTACCTATAAGCTCATTACACAAATACATTCCAGCTGTTACCCCGAGTCTCCTATGTCCCACAGCACAGTGCTTTCTCATTGTTTTGTTTTCTCACGGGTTGATTTTAATTAAACAAGCTTAAAAACGGATTTGCATAATGTAATAAAGACTCTACATGGTTTCACTCAGCACGGAATGGGAGAGCTATTAAACTGATATGTTTCTCTATTTGGATCACAGTCTACCTCTTTGACTTATTTGACATTGTCAATTAACGTACACGAAACGTTGATGTGGTTCTTTTTACAAACTACGCAATGACAATCGTGTGACTCACTCATATGAGTTTAACAGACAGACTGGTACCCGTGAGCGGTACATCACGGTATGTATGATCAGTAAGACGATATGATGACCACTAAACCACGGCTTTCGGTACCAAAGTGTATATTTGTGTATGGTTATTGGGTTATTTGAACCCTATAACATTGCACCAGATAAATTGATGAAGCAACACACTATCAACGTCACTAGGTACAAATAATGACAGGACAGGACAATCTCAATACACGACAAATTGTTATCAGCCTGATCCCTGCTTACAGCACCGGTTCTACAGGAAGCTCCCTCAAACGTCCATTATCTAAAACGATAGAGAACTGAAGGTTATCGAATCTGCGCTTAACCAGAGTAAAGCTGTAACTCTGCTGGGGGAATGTAAACCTCACCACAAAGAATCCAATCATAATATGTCCACGTCTTATCACTGATTGTATACGCCTTTGATGTCACGAATCCACAAGAGTTTAAGTGAATCAAAAACCATGTGTAGTGTGCATGTGCGGGGATGTGTAAACCCATGGACTTTATTATCAATGGATCATTGCCTCATTTTTGCTACCTTCTGGCATAATCAGTTACTTTTTAAGAGGCGCGACTGAAATAGATTAAAGTTGTTTTTGATCGATATCTGCCGCTAATGTGTGAGCCCCATAGACGACAGTCTGATTTTTTGTCGGTTAACGAGCCTCATTCACTTCGCTTGCTTTCCACCTCGAGTCGCAGAAGCAATAAACTCCTGAAGTGCCTCCCAGAGTGTGTTACTAATACCACTAACATCAATAGACGACTTTCAGAAAGTTTAATTTAATGAAAAATGGTAGAGTCCGAGACAATGTGCTGTGTTATATAACGAGCCTCATGTTGTTCTCAATATTACATGAAATGGGAGAGTTTTCAAAGAATCTATAACAATAAATCACAGATCTTTATGACTCCATGTTGTGATATTGGCGTGTATATATCTGAATAGACATTCATTTGTTTATTGTATTGATCACAACTACCTACTTTAAGAATTTCCAATGAGATAGCACCGAAACTTTCCTCTCATTATTATCTCTATCCTGAAGAACATTTACAAAAAAAAATAACGACTCACATTTAATTTAACTCCTGTGGCGTACAACATGATTTTTTCACTTACACATACTGTGGACTGCCTTTAATATTTAAAGACTACAATCTGTATTTAAAGAAAAGCCATAACACCAACCTGAGTTAGTTTTTATGCATAACTGTACGGAACGTGGCGTCATGCTAGTGGCTTTGGATCAACGACCTCTTCTTGCAGAATAGTACATCTTCGGTAGTCATTGACACGAATGAACCCAGATTCTCACATTTGACCTGTTTCCTAGACGCGGATGGACTGGCTGGATATACCCACAGCCATAATCAATCAACAGTCATCAGGTACTGTTGCTTAGTCAATATACAAAACATACACTGTGTTTTACATTAAGTTGTTTTTATTTCGCGTTACATTAATAGACTTGTGCATTCATTTCGCTTCACATGTAGCGACTAATGCATTTATTTTACTAAGCGTCAACGTTATCTGCATCAAACAAATCATTTCAACTTAAATTACAAATCACACTTATATATAGCCCAAAACAAAGTAAATGCTGTTTTATGTCTATCGTGCTTTTGTCCTTATCATTAATATCGCTGACGAATATCCTACCACAAATAGCTACAGGAATACAGTCATAGACTACTGAGACCCTAGCTCTGTTGGAATATTGATATTCTTTCATTTGCTTGTTGAAGGTACTTTATGTTATTCCACTCATAGGACGGCGTACTAGCCCGATGGGTGAGAAAAAACACCCTTGCCATAACTGCTTTCACCATCTATCATCACATATCTAGTATTACTCCAGAGAGTCTATGCTCATAAATCATTAGAAACGACCATGGTCTTTTTCTTCTCTGCAGAAGACCTTATTGCGGAATGTCACGACAAGAAGTCGTCGTCAGCGAGAAATGTCATTTCCACACAGACATGATTATTCCTAATCTGTTAACACAGTATACTTTAAGACTGAATGAGACGTAGATACCTAGAACTAAGATGGTCAAGCTGTAACAAGTTCAACTAAATCGGGTGATATTTAATGTGTCTCAACGTCTAGATGCTATAGTCAGTGGATTCTAAAGGTTTTGCCTTAATGCTTTTTGTAATGAAGAATCCCAGGAATTTGATTGGTCTTGGTGTCTGCAACTGTGGAATTGTCTTTTGGCAACACGTATGTGTCCTGGATAGACTTCTTTATTTTGTCAGTGATGTACAGTCTGTCATTCTTGTCAGTGATGTACGGTCTGTCATTCTTGTCAGTCATGTACAGTATGTCATTCTTGTCAGTGATAAACAGTCTGTCATTCTTGTCAGTGATGTACAGTCTGTCATTCTTGCCAGTGATGTACAGTCTGTCATTCTTGTCAGTGATGTACAGTTTGTCATTCATGTCAGTTATGTACAGTCTGTCATTCTTGTCAGTGATGTACAATCTGTCATTCTCGTCAGATTTGGTTGACACGCTAACAAATGACTGAATCAAACGTACCTATAAGCTCATTACACAAATACATTCCAGCTGTTACCCGGGTGACTTATGTCCCATAGCACCGTGCTTTCTCTTTGTTATGTTTTCTCTTAGGTTTTTTTTAATTAAAACGAACTTAAAAACTGATTTGCATAATTTGATAAAGATTCTACATGGTTTCACACAGCACGGAATGGGAGAGCTATTTAACCGGTATGTGTCTTCATTTAGATCACTATATTCTTTGTTGACTTACCTGTTATTTAACAAGACTACTCTATAACATAGTTACTTGCCAATTAACGTACACGAAACGCTGATTTGGTTTTTTTTAAAAATAAATATTAAATACCTTTAATATCAAACCAAGCAATGTCAATACAATTTACGATATAAAACAACCTTTACATCAACAAGGATTGTTTATCAATGAGACGACCAGCACACAATACAAAGTGCAATATTATTTGTTTGTTTGTTTGTTTGGGGTTAATGTATACTCAAGGTTTTTATATTCATATCACGACGAATTGTCCTTTGCACACTGCTCCTTGGTTAAACTGGGAGGAAATGTAGTAAAACAAATACCCCAGGTAACGATTGCCGTAGCCACATCGTGTGACTAACTCATATGAGTTCCACAGGCAGACACTACCCGTCAGCGGTACATCACAGTATGTATGATCAGTAGGCCGATACGATGACCACTTATCCACAGGAAATAGAACTAAAATCAAAAACTAAGGAAAGAATTGGATGAAGAATGGAACAAATAAAGGAAGTTCAGGATAGAGAATGTAAGTAAACGAATAACTATATTAAGTTAAAGTAAGTTCTATAATTTAATACCAATAGTCGTCTGTCATCACTCAAAGGTCTGTATATTTTATTGGTTTATTATATGTTGTAATGTATTAGTTATTTATTCCCTTGAGTAAGTAAAACTTCATTCAATCCACAGAGAATATTTTGTGTTACTTGACTAGATTTAATCGATTCACAGCACACTGCAAATTTGAGTATTTATAGATTAATTTGGATAATCATTAATTGGGAATAAGTGAAATAATGGGCTTCATGCCACATCATCTAAAACGATAGAGAACTGAAGGTTATCAAATCTGCGCTTAACCAGAGAAAAGCTGTAATTCTGCTGGGGGAATGTAAAACTCACCACAAAGAATCCAATCATAATATGCCCACGTCTGATCACTGATTGTATAAGCTTTTGATGTCCTGAATCAACAAAAGTTTAAGTCAATCAAATCAGTCTGTAGTGTGCGGGGGTGTGTAAACCCATTTATGTTGCCAATGGATCATTGCGTCATTTTTGCTACCTTCTGGCATAATCAGCTTCTCGATAAAGGGGCACGACGGGAATACAGTAGAGGAGTTTTTGATCGATATCTGTCGCTAATGTGTGAGCCCCTTTGGCGACAGTGTGACTTTTTGTCGGTTAACCAGCCTCATTCACTGCGCTTGCTTTCCACCTCGAGTTTCAGAAGCAATAAACTCCTGAAGTGCCTCTCAGAGTGTGTTACTAATACCACTAACATCAATAGACGACTTTCAGAAAGTTTAATTTAATGAAAAATGGAGTCAGAGACAATGCGCTGTGTTATATAAAGAGCCTCGTGTTGTTTTAAATATATGACATGAAATAGGATGGTTTTCAAAGAAGCCTTAACAATAAATCAGACGTTTATGACTCCATGCTGTGATATCGGCGTGTATATATCTGAATAGACATTCATTCGTTTATTGCATTGATCACAACTTTCTGCTTTATAGATCTTCGTTAAACTAATATTTAATATTTACGCCCACGTGCCAAATGCGGTATTGTGTTTAACAAATTATATACCTACTGTTTTATTGGCGGTTTCGTATTTTATAACCTGTTGACGATGCCTCCAATTATATACATGTATAAGAACACTGACGCTGATGAAGTATTATATATTTAGACCACCGGCAATAAGTTATGTATCTCCTTAATCTGTTAACAGCTTTATTGTCAGGCATTTAATACTTTTTTTAATAATTTAATAAACTAATTTATACCTTAATTATTGGCTTTCTGTTTTTTATATTTTGAAAATTGTTTTGATTACCACATACAATAACACTCCCAAGCAATATATTTCTATCACATTACTCATATATCTGTCGTGTACTTCCAAAGAGTGAACATCAACACAGCATTAATGTATATGTTATACACAAATGCTCGTTTGAAAAATGAATATTCCGTTGCAGCTAAAAGCATCAATATACTTCAATTAATTATACTGCCCTTATACCCTGATGGTGATCACCAAAGAATGTTATTTAACCACGAATCTTATTCTACATAGTTGCGGAAGTATGATTCGAACAATGATCCAAGGAATGGCGGGAAAAAATGATGGTATACCTCCAAGTACACCAACAACAACAACAACACAACTGAACCATAAAACTGTTTCGTCCCTTTGAAAACTTAATGCCTTCCATGATTCTTAGTCAAACGGCTCACTTAAATACACGCACGTTGAGCGGACCGTGCCGGCCGGGTTGTTGTAATGGTTTCACCCACACGATGATTGTTAGTTTAATTCAATAAGGGGTTGACGTGGCGCTTAACGGCCCTTTACTTGATGACCGGTTATCCACTTCGCACTGTTTATTTGATTAGGTTTTTACGTCATACTTAAGGCTATTTCAGCTTCAGTACCGTTTTTGCTTAAATACGGGGGAAACTAGGGACGAAACCGCTTTAAACCCAATCCGTGATTGGTTGAGACGATTCGCTTGACGCCTTACTACTCAACGTCGACAAGAGGATTTGAATTTACCAACTGTAAATTGAAGAAGAATCAGTCGTCCGACACGCTAACCACTCAATCTCAGAAGCAGTTCCCAGATGTTTTGAAATGGGTACGAAGTTTTCGTTAAGTTTTTATCTTATTCAACTCTCATGGCATTCAATTCCACGTGTTAGCAATTGACAGACGTCGTTAGAATCCTCCAGAATAGCTTATCCGGATTGATGCCTTAACATTACACCTAATAGTTCCTCTACTGAAGTTAAACGAATTTTATTGATTTAAGCAACTGTGACTAAGTCTGCGCTCGCTGTTAATTAAACCAATGTTAAATACATCTGAAATAATAAATTATTGATACACAGCAATTAGTTGCGAAGAAGGCTATTAAATGAACGGAATTATTTTCCTGATAGTTCTATATTAACATAAAAAAGCCATCTCTCATTCGAATATTATTTCGGAGATCTGGAATTTTGTTAAATAGATCTTTTTGCGTGTCAGCTATTGCCAGTCAATTTGAATGAGTGCAGCAAAAACGTTGAAATTCGAACAGCCCTTCACAGCCGGTACCTTTGAATTAATTTATGGGGTCTTAAACATCATCAATTTCATCAAATGATTCCATTGTTAAGTTTTTCTTTATGGTGAAAACGCAAACGTCACAAAGATAAAACACATTTCCAAATACTTTAGATGGCTGTGGTATCAGGCATTTTGGCAGGTGATAATCACCAGTGTTTTAAACGGTATCACTGTCTATAGCCAGTAGCCAAACACAAAAATCTGCCAGGCAGCACTTTGTACCATGGCTTTGTGGATTCAACGACAAACAAGTGAATATTGTGCGAGGGAATAGTATCATTTAAACTGTTTTCCCCACATTTGGAGTTATATTACGTTTGCATCTTTGGTTTCGTACCTCGCCCAGGTGTTGCCCGGGGATAAGGAGTCTAGTAAATTATTTTAGTGAAGTATATTAGTGTATTACCAACGGTGTAGGTGTGCAATTAAAATAATATTCAGCATAATATACTTAGTCAAAAAAGAACCTTCACCCTTTAAATTCCTAAATATTTTCTTGAAACTTAATACAAAAGATATTATTATTATCATTAGAGGTAAATGCGTTGTCAAAGACATCATGACACACAGCAATTCCGACGTGCACAAGTATGCAGTTCGTGCCAGCATACATCAAGGATGAAGCACGTTTCCTTGTGTTCCCAGTCACGTGACCTTATGGGACACGTGCGATTGAGCCCACGTTAGCACAGTAAAGTGACATCTCGGGAAAACAAGTTCTTACAGTAAATTATCCGTTGATTTTCAATGCCACGACTGTCAAACATTCAACGTTGATGTGCCAGTGGCATGCTGAATACAGGAACGTCGGTCACTGACGTTGCCAGGGTTATGGGATGTAGTCGAAGGACTATCCATGATCTTCGGACACGTCTCCAACAAACTGGCACCTCAGCAGACCCACCTCGTTCGGGTAGACCACGTGTGACGACACATGCAGAAGACCGACAAATCGTCTTACGTCATTTGCATAATCGATTTCTCACTGCAACGTCCACTAGGAATGAATTGTTTAGAGGTCGTGT
>JAVFBX010247066.1:0-10176 GCA_034783855.1 Mopalia kennerleyi | reverse complement strand
TGAATTATCCCGGAAATAACTTCTTGTAACGAAGCTCTTGGGAAACGATACTGTAAGGGTCCTAATTTTTTCCAGAGAATAAAATCGACCGTTGGGCATCTGCCTAAAACATTTGGCATTGTATAGATTACAGAACTAAAGATGACAACGCTATTGATGTCTAAAATGAGGCTTCTGTTGTGTCTTTACGTTAGTTTGTGTGAATGTGTGTGTGTGGGGGGATCATGTCTGTTAGGGTCTAGCTTCTATGCCGTCTTTGCAATCACATGACGTACGATGTGCCAGTCCAAGAGAGAGACAATCGTTGGCGACAGTGTATCTTTACAGGCAAAGGTACAAAGGACGGTCAACTAACTCATGCACGATTTTGTTGCGGAAAGGTTTTTCTTAGGTTTAGAAAAAGGATGGTAACGAAAACCATTCCTTCGTCTACATGGTAACGATAACCATTCCTTCGTCTACATGGTTACAAAAACCATTCCTTCATCGGTACATGGTTACGATGACCATTCCTACGTCAACATGGTCACGATCACCATTCCTTCGTCTACATGGTTACGAGACCCATTCCTTCATCTGTACATGGTTACGATGACCATTCCTTCGTTTACATGCTTACGAGAACAATTCCTTCGTATACATGGTTACAAGAACCATTACTTCATTTGTACATGGTTACGATGACCATTCCTTCGTCTACAAGGTTACGAGACCATTCCTTCGTCTACAAGGTTACGAGACCATTCCTTCGTCTACATAGTAACGAGAACCATTCCTTCATCTGTACATGGTTATGAACAGCTTCGTCTACGTGGTTACACGAACCATTCCTTCTTCTGTATGGTTACGAGAACCAAGCCTTCGGTCCTCCCTTCATCCATGCGCGATCTACAGACAGGATATGCACCAAGTCGCCGGTGGTTTTCGTTTGTATGGGGGTAAACGTCGTATTCAAGGGTATTTTATGACGACGGATTGTCCGCTTGACTTTTTACGGTGGAAAACCTGGAGCAACCCTTTTAAAAACCTCCCCCGGAGCTCAAACCGTCTTAATGACTCATATGCCTAATCGACAGACAGACTCGATCCCGTGAAGGGTACATCGAATTGCCGATAGTGAGTGCGGCAGTGTCGTCCAACAATTAACTTCAACCTTAGTATTTAGCTTTCTCCTGTTTAGACGATGGATGGGATTGTATTTCACCAAATTCCGTAAAACAAAATAACTGTTAATAATTTACCAATATTCATGATTGTATGTATTCTGAACACGATAAGTAGAGATTCCATTCACGGATTAACGTCAAACCTTGTATATATATAGTTTCATCTCTTTAAGACAATGGATGTGATTGCATTTCTCTAAAAGTATAAAATTTAAATATTCTTCCAGAAAATTTAAATTAAGCTGAACCGGAGCCTGCGCGCTGCAGTCGGAATGGTTTGAATGTAAAAAAAAAAAAAAAAGGGGGCGGACAGCACGCGTGCAAGAAAGCGATATGGCTCTGTTATTACGGGATCAGCAAGGAAAAGGCGCAAAAGAGAACTGAACCAGCTTTTGAACACGCGTAGAGTGTGTCTAGGTATTGAGATCCAACGGTGGAATGCTCTCAAGAAAGATCGGATCTTTCCGGTTGAATATTCATGAAGCAAAATGGCACGCCTTCTTCGGTTTGAATTCGAATTTTGACCAGATTTCTCTTGGCTCGTACAAGACAAGTACGCATTAAATAATTTTCGTTTTTGCAGCATTATTTGAATTTATGAACAAACTTTGATACCACTTAAAATCGTAGCGATCTAGCTAATTTTGGGCGCTAGTGCCTCTTTAAGCAAAGACATTTATGTTTTCAAAGAAGTCCTGATGTTTTCTGACTTACAAATGTGTATCATCTGCCTCCCAGAGAAAATTTCTGAGCATTTTAAATGTTAAACTTTAAAAGAAATAATTTTATGGATAAAATATTAGGGTATTATTATTGTATTTTTATTTGTATTAAACAATTTGGGTAATTGGCAGACTATAAGATAAACATTTATGTGGTGCTGTAGGCTAAGAAATGATAACGAGTTTTGATAATGATTGATGGCTAAATAGAAATGACTTTGTTTGAATTGGGGATAAGTGTGATACATGTAAATAGAAATGACTTTGTTTGACTTGGGGATAAGTGTGATACATGTACATTGTATGTCAGGTTATTTCACTTATATGATGGCCAGGCAAGACAATGGGTAAAGATGACCACCCTGGCAATAGAGTCCCAGGGGTTTTTATAGACACTTTTGCATCGGGAATATCCCAATGAAAAATAACCGCAAATTGAGTTTTTCTTAAATTTGATATTCATTTTTGTTTGAGAAATTGAATTTTGGCTTATTTTGGCCACTGGCGAGCTATAAAATTCAGAATTAACAGTGGATTTTCGATGAAGAGTAAGTAAAATTGAGCATTAATGCATTCTGCGCGCCACAGGCGTGCTAAAAATATTGAGTTTTAGGCAATATCAAATTGAGTTTATGAGAAATTTTTGTCTATAAAAACCCCTGTAGACAACAGCATATTTTTTATTATTGTATTCAGCTTTAGTACATGAACAATATATTTCAAGGAATGCATAAATAGGTGACTAGCACCTGTACTAGTTATACCCCCAGTATAACACATTGGACAATCAGTGGATACAAAAAGGCTGCAATAAGAACAAGTCACTTCCATATCGCTATTGAATTGGCTATTAGAATTGGCATACAGTTCAAAGCTTGCTGGATAGTTTGGCTGGACCCTTGGGTTGAAAATGAAAAACAATAGTTTCATCCATTTCATTCAAAGCTAAATATTCAAAGGTAATGGTACTTTGAAATTCCAATTGCAAATAGTTAAATTTGAGCTCAGAATCAGTGAGCATATTGCAGTCATTGACAAATTAAATTGCTTTAAAAATTTTGTATATTTCAAAATTAGATGTACGTAGCTTTATGAATTCGGGTCATTGACTTGAACCTCAAGTCTAAGAGTTTGTTAAAAAGAGAGATGAAACTTGATGGTTAGAGAACGTGGGGTGTAGTGTGAGAAATAAGAGATTAACTGCTGAACACAGGATAAAAGAGACTTCAGAGGGCTTCATTTTTTGGTGTGCTGTCATTTTCAGATAACCAGAGGCTTGACTATGGAGTTATTATTCTGTGTGTCTTGAAGAACGTGTGTTAAGAAGTTGTCTCAATGCAATGATCCATGAACCAACACACTGTTACATGTGTTTTGATGGAGCATGGATTGTCCAAGGACATAGAGGAATGTGGAAATTCAAGGTCATTATGCAGGATATCTCATAATTCTTGTCAGCTTCTTCTAGTCTCAATTCACATAGTCATGTATCCTGGAAAAACATCCAAAAGTTCTGGCAGAAGAAACAAAAATGGTGAATGTCTTCTAACTGAAAATGCATGTAGACGGTTTAGAGGAGGGAGTGGTTATGTCTGTAGAATGTAACCGGTTGCCATGTCGATCGTGTCAATGGTTCTTCAGCAGTTGTTATACATCTATCCTGAGGCTGCACCCTTGGCGCTCTGCCACAAAGGGCATTTTATTGTTTGTTGGGAGTATTCGGACAGCACTATTCAGGGGCTTAGCCAAAAATCAAAAATATGGTGTCCAATTTTAACAGTTTCCCGATCTCCTGCATGTTAAAGTTTCCCAAAACAGTGCATCCAAATGAAGCAATTGTTGTCTTCAGGGTGTCCATTTGGACGGGTGGATACCTCTCTGCCCTAGCCCTTGGGCACATTAACTTTAGAACCGACCAAAAACACATCACATCATATGGATGGTGCAGTGCAGGTATTTATTTGGAGGGCAAGTTAACATTTTATCCAAAATTATTGATACCGAAAAAAGACAAATAATCAATATTCATAAATGAAATATCAATATGGATGAATAAATAATATCCCTGATTCATTTATCGATATATAAATGTGAATCAATCATTGATATAAATAATATATATGTTGATATTGATAATTTATAAATGGTGTTTACTGTTCCACAACTGAAAATAAAAAACTTAATACTTTTTTTTAACAGGAGAACCTGAACAAATTTTAAAAAAGACTAATTGATAAAGCGTTAATCTTTTTCAGCTCTAAAAATTAAGACAATAGTCTAAAATGTAACATGTTTTATGCCATAGCTTATTTAAGTGAGGTTATGATAACCTTGAGTTTATTATTGAAGTGAAGTTCGAATTTAAGAGTAAGCCTTATTTTATGTTTCAAGTTAATATGTGAAATTGTTCCCAAGTTATCATGTTCAAAACACATAATATTGTAAAATTATGCAATGGCTAAAATTGTGAAATCCAATTCCATTTGTCATTTTAATGAGAGGAAACTCCAATCCAAGTAATAACTTGATCTGTGTGAACTTGTTTCAAATTATTATTCAACAACTATAGTAGCAGGGGACAACAACAACATAACCAATGGAATCCCTTGTTACTGAGCTGATATCAGAGAGCACCGTTGGGAATACAAACCCTGGTCTATACCACCCACCATGCGACCACCCATCTGATATGTTCAAACTTCTCTCCCGATGATGTGATTATTGTTAAAATTTCACCACAAAAAAAAAACAATTATATCGAAAAACATGAATTGTGTTATATTAATGTGGACATGTGGTTAATTATTTAAAAATCTGTAAACATACTTTTGATGGAAAACAAACATGCAACAAAACCAAACATCTTTAAGGGAACAGAGTAGCCGAGTATAATTGTGGACAGCAAACTTGGAAATGTTGACAGTATGATAAGAGTCCAGATGAATGAGTAATTTATTGATTGTAGTCAGATATAGTATAGAAGACATCGATAAGAAGTGTTTGTTTAGAGGCGATTATGTACACACTGACAATCCAGGGATTAAACAAAGTCAACATTGTATGGGAAACCGGGTCCATTTAACTGTAGATATATTAAGAGCTAATCAGCGTAAGAGACTCCCCTTTGTGTGGAGCACCATTGAAGTTCAAAGTCAGTCATAACAGAGTATTATGGAATAAAAGACCCTTGACAAAAGCTAGCTCTATCTACAAGCTACTTTATTAAATCATAAAGAAAGCGGCATTGAGAACTGTTTGCTCTGTGAGTTTGTTGATAGACGATGTTAAGGCGGCTCTCTCCCTTACAGTCTCCTCATTATACCGTTTCATGCACAATTGGGCGGCTACGCAAGCCAGATAAAATCCAATATTTTGGACAGTTTAAAGATTGCAATACAAAAATTGAACATTCATGATGAGCGTTCACATCTACATGCAGCTCTTCATATAACAAAAATCAACAACTTATTAACCATAACTTACTTAGTATACATTTTATTTATTTATCATACGTCTGACCGACAGGATTTAATGTGAATTAGTGGTTATTTGTCAGCGCAAAAGTGGAGCTATGGGAGGCAAACGGGGAGCAGTCTATAAAACCAACGGCTTTCCATTGGTTGGTTTTATACTAGCTACATACATGTAATGACCTCTGCAATCAAGTCAGGAGGTGAGGATTGAATGAGTGGTGTCTTCTGGCGTTCTCAGGGGTATTTCACTTATATGATGGCAGCGTACTCCACCAGTAGGGTAACCATAAAATGTCAAGTGTTTCAAAAAAGATGGAAAGTTAATCTTCCTCCAGTGCTATGCAAAGACAGCATTGTTACTCTCCACATGAACTACATGGGCACCGTTGTTCAGAGGGTAGGAGATGAGGAGGGTCCGAAGGTGCCAAGAGCACACACTCTCAAAACATCTGATTGCTCACTGTCTTTCTTAAGTTATAAGAATGGAAAATGGCAAGAAAATCTTATGTGACTATTTCATGTATGTGGGGTAACAGTGGGACTTCAACCTGTGTGTGGTACACTGAAGGAAGTGTAATTTTCTGGGTTGATCAGACACCAAGAGCACACCCTCGACAACCACTTCACAAGCTATAGCTAGTTCATAAAATTTAGAAATGCCATTCTGGAAATATCTGCTTTTAATGCGTTGATGATAAAACATTACATCTGAATTCCAACATGTGCTATTTTTACACATTGTTTAGGAGACAGGTACAGCCTTCCGAAAATATATCGATTTTAAATGTTATGGACACCGCAGCTAACACAAGAATATAAAATCGTTTTCTAAAATATGAAGAAATTCTGTATAAATGTGAGATATAAACATAAACTCTCAATGCTAGCAAAAGAGAATCCCATCAATCATGGTTTACAGACATTGTAGATAGCTTTTTATTGGATAGGTGTCTCCAGTTTTCAACAGTAACGATCGTAACTGCTTGGGGCTATGTCAAAAAGCAGAAACGAAATCGATGAATGATATGTACAAGTCAGAAGCTATTCGCCCTCTTAAAGCTAGAATTGACGCCGGATCCTTTTACACTGAGATTAACCCGTCACAAGGCCAAATCTCCATTGTCACTTCCAGATGTCGAATTCTCAGCTAACCTTACAAACCGTCACATTGCAACACTGATCTTTTTCTCATTCCTGCTAAGACTTGAGGCGACAAAGAGGTGAACCCTGAACTAAGGCCATGCCCCTGGTATCTTATCATCACATGGCTTCCTGGCTAATAAGAAACTAAATACCTTTACAAATAATCTTATTAATTAACTTCAACAAATACACATTCCTTCCCAAAATCCCGGAAATACCCCAATATTTCATTTGAGATTTTTCTTGCTATCGAGCTGGATTCCCTGTCCCAACTGATTCATTTCTTTCATAAAAAAAAGTTTAATTTAAAATTCCATATTTCACTTAAAAATAAAAATACAGAACCTTTATTCAAACATGTTCATGTTCAAAGGGCTCATAAAACATTGGTTTATGGCACAACATTGTAGATGACTTGCAACCACTCAAACATGAGCTGACAGTCACATGTCCTGTAGAGTTAGGGGTTTGTCCAGCATTGGCAAAGAGAAATTTCAGACTTTCAGGAATGTTCTAAGACTGAATAGGTCTGTTTGTTTGTTTCCTTGAGTGGGGTTGTAGGGACAAACTTAAGGCTATTTTACTCATAAGACAACATGTCAACCCAATGGGTGAAAGAAATCACCAAAATGGCCAATCCCATCAAAAAGAAATCGCCGACGCCATCGGCTGGACACAAAAAGGTGACAGGACAATCACAGGACGCTGTACAAAGACATCACAAACAGATCGGCTTCATGAGAACTTCAAGGAAAAGGGAAGATTCCTCCCATAAGTGAATTTTGAAAATACTTGTATTGATCAAATTGACAACGAACATTTTCATTGTCTAAAATATTACACAAACAGATAACGAATGGGTAAAGCAACAAAACTGGTAATTAAATCAATTTTGACAGTAACATAAACAAAATCATAAATGGTCCCAATGCTCAAAAGAGTCGTCAATTTTTTGCATCATAGTTTCAGCTTAGTCTATCGTTTAAAAATATCACAAGAAATAATCACAGTTTTCCAGGATTTTTTCCATGAAATTATATCTGTTATCTGTAATTTCCTCTCATGGAAATTTTTCGGACTGACAAAAGCCTAAATGTCTAATTTCAATAAATAGGTAACATTTGATAACAACACAGATTATGTATAGACATGATTCCATGTATGGATGGTGGATGCCCACTACCAAGTTTAGAATTTTTTTTTTTTAAGAATGTTTAAGAGGTTCTGCAGGAACTTTGCATAGGATATACATTCGTTATATAAAGAGATGTAAAAATTTCATTAACACGTTTACAGAAATTGACCATGAATGCAGATTCCTTCGTGGTCAGTTTAAAGTTGACTAGACAAACAGGTGTAATAATTGTTACCTTTAATTAATATATGTTAAGCAAATCTGAAAATAAAATTTGCATATCTGTAATAAAATTATTGTAGACAAGGTTCCAGGTGTTCTGGTTAAAGTGTATTCTGACCAAAAAGTCATTTGATCTGCTGGCAACCTGTTTGTCTGGCTTTAGAAAGCTACCCGTCATCGATCTGTGAAATGGCGGGAATATCCCCAGCCGACAGCCAAACATGTTTGCGCATACTTCCACTGGCTTTCCTTTCTGATTTGTTCTTTAGCAGAGAATCATATTCGCTGGCCTGATCAATAGCATAGGCAAGGCAACTGTTCACTTCTGATAGCTCACATATTACACGGGTTCATCCAGACAAAATGGACGGTTTGGAAAATAGCCCCAACTAAGACATTGACAAAACTGTGCGATATGCTGAAACTAAGCTTGTAAAGAAATTTCAATAGTGGCAGGAAATTGTATTAACTCAGGACGTAGACTTCAGGGAAATGCCGCGACCAGCCTCACTCTGGTAATCAATAGAACTGTCGATGGAGTGTAAAAGGTCTAACAATAGACGGCATTCTACTCTCTTTTTGCTCCCTCTGTGCAACTAACCACCACAGAAAACACGAGAGTAGTTAGAAAAACACTAAAGCAGAGTGTCCGTAAATACTAAAAACGGTGACCGACACAACAGAAAATTAGCTTTCAGACAGTATACAAACACTCGGGCGAACTCTAATTTCTGGTTTAATTCTCATCTGATATTTTGCTAACAGTTGAAACAGTTTTTACTAGAAATATCTCCAGACTATAACTGCTGAAAAACAAAATTGCCTCTCAGACAAAATCCAAACACTTGGAGATGAACAGAAATACTCTGAAAAGATGTAAGGGATGTTTGTAATTGATTTTTCTTTGTATAACTATATGTTCAACAGACAGTTATTGATAACAATGTCTAGGATTTATAAATTTATCCCACTTTTGTGGTGAGCTATTCACATGATCAAGATTATATATTCACATTAAATGGACAATTTTCAGACACTTTTACATTTTTCTAAATATTTTCAGAACCTAGACGAAATTTAACGAAAAGACATTTAGATGTACAGTTAATCGTGCGGCAGCCAAAATCAATACGCAGTCAGAATGGCAGAAATGTCCTCTTCAGAGATAAGGTTAGTATAGCTGGCTGACAAGATACAATGCCATTACAAAATTCATTAGACGGTATATGAGATAAAATTGATAAATTTGAAGTCCTAGACTACACAAAAGACAAGCTTCCTGTTACCCCTTATGCCCCAAGCTGCGACAAGCATGGGAAAAAAGTCAACACCGCTACATATATATATTTAGGAGGATCAAAATTCAGGGTCATTTTGCCACGAGCCTTTGTAACTCAGTCGGTAAAATAGCTGGCCATGGTAGCCAGAAATAAATGCAAACAATCAGAAAGATTGATTGATTGATTAATTGATTCATTGATTGATTGGTGTTTTACACAGTACTTAATGGTCTCTCGCTTATGTGACAACAGTGTATTCCAACAATAATTGACACTAGCACAACCATAAAATGTTTAATGTTTTGACAACATTGTTACTCTTTAAACAAGCTGCCGTAGCCAGAAATGAAAAAGGATAAGTTGTGTAGTTCATCCACGTTGAATCCTAGACCAGTTAAAATACGCTATATAAACCAATATAAAATTCAAAATATATCTTGCCCCCTACCCAGATTTCCATTATAACAATGCTTATTTAGCTTTTTGTTTGTTTGTTTGATTGGGGTTTAACGTCTTACTCAAGGGTATTTCACTTATATGACGACAGATTGCCCACTTCACACTGTTCCTTGCCCTTCTATGGTGGAAAACCGAGAGGAAACCTTGTAAAAACCACCCCACGATTGCCTCAGCCACATCTTGTGACTCCCACTTATATCTGAGGGTCGACAGACGGACTCGATCACTTGAACGTTACATCGAAGTTGGCGTTAGAAAGCGCACTCGCTAACCAGTAAGCCACGGCCGCGAGCCCGCTTATTTAGCTGTTATTTCTAAAAAATTAAGAGAACTATGATCAAATGTGAAAAAAAAAATGTTCATTCTATCCATACATAATGATCACCCCTTTCATTAAACTCATGGGCCTAGGTGGCCACTCTACCGTGGTTTATTGTTTGCTTGGATAGAAAATGAAGGGTGCCCAAATTTTAGACCTACATCAGACCCAGCTACTAAAGAGAAAGAAATCAAATAGCTTTTCAAATGTCTGATATTTTGATCCAAGAAGAGAATAGATGAATCTTGATTTTCACC
>JAVFBX010247055.1:0-10177 GCA_034783855.1 Mopalia kennerleyi | reverse complement strand
CGAGAGAAGCGTAAAATTTCGGTCATAAATAAGATGATGATTTAATTACACGAACACGTCGGCGACTGCCAAAGGTTCATTTATAGTTTATGTGATGCGATCGCCAAACTGCAGATCAGCCACGGTAGTTTCGAAAGGGGCAGGCGCCATTTGCAAGTTGTAAAATAAAATAGTCCGTGTAGGTTGTAGCTTTTCATTGGTTGAATATAATCAATGGACAGTAAGTGACCAATCAGAGCATGGGAAAGCTGTATCACACGTGTGGAGATATGAAAGAAATATCTCATGGCTGTATTAACTGAAATTCACTTATTTATGGGATAAATATATATATTAGATGGTCATGATTGCCTGATTGCTAATATAATTAATATCAGGATGAAGGGTAGATTTTATTTCACGAATGTAAAACTTATATAACGGAGTTTAAATACATAACACTAAACGATTTATTTGGACGCCTAAAGCCATATTATTTATATATTAACCCAAAGGCCAGTTGGTAGAAGATGTAATTCATAAATAATAATCATATATTTCGACCATATTCCAAAATACGTCTTAAAATTGTTTACTATATGAATTGAATTAAACCACAGGAGCGGACTCCTCCATCCGTCTTTAAGTGTAGATAAATATTAAGCACATCAGTTACCTCATATTTATTATGTTAATCCAGGTGCCTGGAATTATAAACTAAAACCGGGAATAATTTGTAATATTTTTTATAATTTTAAAAAAATATTGTAATTCTATAAGAAGTTCAAAAGTCACTTTTAAAATTAAATTTGGCGAAATCTATATACACGTCTAAGTATCTGTTTCTTATTAATTCCTCTTTGCATGGGTGTTGTTTATTGTAATCCTATGCCATATTTTCTCTTCTGCCATGTAAATAGTTATTGCCGTATTTTGAGTTGTCTGTAGGTAACCCATAACAACTCGAGATTTAGATCCTTAGTTCTGTAGGCTATCACTACATTAATTAATAAATATCTTATAAAACGTTATTTGAGAACATAATCACATAATAAAAATTATTTTAGTTGTTACAAAATTTTCTACGAGAGCATACTAAATATCGCATAAGAAAAAAAAATGGTGTTATACGTCTTTTAGTTTGGATAATGCCCAATACATATATCATTTACTTGAGATACTGTTGGTCTACGGACGAAGCTAAAGTAGCGAAAATGTTATTGAGACATTACCTACATCGTTGAGTGTGTAGGCCTATGTATGTTTTATTATCTTGTGTTGATTTACAGTAATCTAAAAGATCTGGTACCATTTATCAAACACTATTATGAGGAGAATTTAGTTTTTATTTAAGCTTGGTTGAGAGACAGATTGGTTCTGTCTAATTTGATGACGGTCTCTATGGTATTATATCTTGAGCCTCTATATACCAGTCAGTGTCACATTAACCCTGTCAAGCTAAGTTCTCGGGTTCGACCCTGGTGGAGACTTGCAAATTTTTGTCTAAAGAAGTCAACTTTTAAAACAAGTATTGTGGAGTTAGACACAGACGTGAGTAAAAACATATAACACATAACCTATTAGGTTTAAAAGTTCAATCACAGTTTAATTTGAAAATCATACTACAGAGGGCTGTTAATGTATGTACTTGCAAGAGATCGTCGTGTTACCCTGGGGCTAAGGTATCTAAAAAAAAGATAATGCAAAATTTGAACAGGTGTGCTAAACAGCGTTGTGTCAACGTTAAAACTGATTCAACAAGTTGGGCTGTCACCAAACGACAACTACAACTTAATTGAGTAAGAAATTAAATATAGACGTTTCACTCAACACCTGTCTTTCAAATTTTGGCAGTTTAATTTTTGCTACAAATTATATGTGTTCATAAATAAGCATCGCTTGGCATTTATAGAAAAACATGTTTTTAGAGTGGTAGTAAATGGCTATTTTTCTAATTCACAATAAGTGTCAGTTTGAGTAATTCAACAAAATGCATAAATAGCTTTACATTATTTCGTAAATATGACGCTGATGGCTTTTAATCTCCGCTGTAGCCAGGTATTGGGCAAATGTGCATATAATCAACGTGGCATGAAAAGCCAACCATGGAAATAAATATTCAAAGATGCTTTTAAGGGGTTATGCTACAATTCTACAAAATAATGTCGCTATTGAAACTAATTGATATACATATACATTTTTTTCCAGTGTTATTGCTTTTTAGAAATAAATATATATTTATATATATCTCAAACCGTCGAAACTACCCCGAATCCGAAAACTTACGGGTTTTTGTTTTAAAAAACTTTAGGCCAGAAAAAAGTTTAGCTGAGCTACTATTTTAAATTAAAATACATCACGCAAAATGGTTGTTTTCATCTGTTTTAATGATATAAGGCTTTACTTACATTTTACTTTTAAAACTTGATGCCGCAACTCGCTGTAGATTAAAATTTTCTGTTTTCAAAGTGGTTTAAAATTTTAAGGATTATATGCTGTACGCAAAGACTCTTTGATAACCGTGAAGCGTGCAACATAAATAGCCCACTGATGAGAAGCGTATTAACTTATTCTCGTGGGAGACTCAATACTGTTTGAATATATCTATAATCAGTATTAGACTTGTCACACTGATTAACAAGGGACTAATTTATGCTTTTCTGGTGAAAACGTCCGTATCGCATTTTTCCCATGGTCCAGTGTGGTGAAAAATAATATCATTGTGATATACAGGGACTTCTTTTAGTTCTGGCTAATTTGTCAAATAATTACTGCTCTTATTATCTCGTCAGAACTGTATTGATAATGAGCCTCTGTTTGTTTTTATATTAAGGCGGCTAGACGTTCAGAGAGAAGTGTTGTGAAGCAGAGCGCGGAACTAGTGGGTCTATGAAGAAGACGTAGTCATGCGTATCCAGTTATATCTATACGGTCATCTACTCAGCGATACATGCGCCATATGATGAATTGTGCTCGCGTGGAATAGACATACCTATAAAATAATTAATATCAAGGTGGGGGTAAATTTTACCTGAAGAATGTAAATCTTATATAACGATGTGTTCAGACATAACACTAAACAATTTGTTAAGAGACTTAAAGCCTACACATCTTAAAATAAGAAAATTAATTAACAAGAGACAGGTGTAATAGGTTTTCTGGGTAAAGAGTCACATTCCAAAATTGATTCATGAAATTAATATGATGTTTAGTAGGTCCAGTTGGTTTATCGGCAAGGTTTCAAGTAAAATAATACTAGGACAAAACAAAGAATTAAACTTAATTATATATAAGATAATTGGATTAAGAAACATAGATAGGATTGTATTTTATTGGTTTTGCTTGATTAGGTTTGTACGACATACTTTAGGTTGTTTCAGTCATATGCCGAGTTATCCTACCTGTCTCACGATTAAAGAATGACAAAGGCGGACAACAACATATTGAGATCTTGTGGTGTGTTTATAAGAGAAGACCAGAACAACGGAAACCACCAATCACGAGTGAAATCTGGGCACACTAAAATTGCTAAAAATATTTTCGTTAGACAAGTAGACACACAAATCAATAACATTGCTTGTCAGGCTTAAATAACAGGTCAGGTCTGGGCGGACTTAAATTACGAGTGAGGTCTTAGTACTCGTGTAACGGATGAGATCTGGGTAAAATCCAATTACGAGTGGCATCGGAGTAGTCTCTTGTTAAGGGCGAGGTCTGGGTCGATTTGAACTACGAGTGTGGTGAGGGTACTCGAATAGTCGGTGAGATATAGATGTAATCATATTATGATTGACAAATGAGTAGAATCAAATTACAGGCAGTAAGGAGATGGTCTCAAATCAAGATTCAAATTACTTTTGAGTACTGGGTAGACTCAAATTACTGGTGAATAAAGGGTAGACTCAAATCGTATACCAGTGAGTAATGGGTATACTCTAATTACCGATGAGTACGGGTTAGCCTCAAGTTACGAGTGAGTACTGATTAGACTCAAATTACGAGTGAGTAATTGTTACACTTAAATTAAGAGTTAGAAATTGTTAGACTCAAATTATGGATGAGATCTCGTTAGATCCAAGATAAGGTGAAGTCTGGATGAACTCAGTCTTGCACGGGTGAAATAAATTATAATTGTTGAAAAACAAACAGTGAGGTGTTTTATTAATAATCAAAACCACTTTCTATACACTATGGTGTTTTTTGTTGGCGATAACTCGTCCCAAACAAAGAATAAAGCATAAATATTTACAAAAGTATATATTTTACTTACATTGTTCTGCATTATTGTTCCCGACTACAACACAAAATATGGGCGTTTTAAAGATTGGTATTCAATAAATAGCGACGGACATTGAACGAGTTACCTGGAAACCAAGTAGAGGATAACGAGACTTGTCATGTACCATCGAGGTATCAAATTGGCTCTAACGCCATTAGGAAAGTTATGTCGGAACCCGCATAATCCTATTTCTCATAACAACTATTTACAGCCTATCCACTCATCTAGTTATCCATTTTTGTGCTCCCTGCAGCTCACAATATCCATCGATTCTTGTAGACATTAAGGATGCCTACAAGACATGAAACTAACTGACTGTATCAAAAATGGTTTCTACAATAAGGTTACCGACAGAAACCTAGAATACAAAGGCAACGAACGATAATGGACCAACTTAAATAATTTAAAGAACATTTAATCTTCATTTGTAAAGAGGAATCGAAAACTGCTTTGATTTTGAAAAAATTGCATACTAACTTTGATTCTTTGTTTGATTGGGGTTTAACGCGATAATTAGGGTTATTTCACCCTATAGAAGGCGCACAAGCTCTGTGAATGAAGGAAACGATCCTATATGCCACGGACAGCGAACAAGGACATTCACAGGACACAATACCAAACTATTACAAGCAGATCGGCTTCATGCTTCATGCTGACTTTTATCTCTAGAACCAGACCGGAAACAGAACTCTCGCTCCAAACCGCCCGCCGCAAACAAAGTGATCTAATATGATTTAATACGTTACAAATAACATGAAGCGTATATATGTTTTATATATGGAAAACAACTTCTCTTTATTAACAGTTGGACATTTCGACACCCAAACAAGAAATTACAGGTAGCAATGTTCTAAATAATAATACGGGACTTTATTCGTCAAACGGATTCTTTTGGTAAAATTATTTATTGATGTATTTATAAGTAAATAACACAAAGGAGAATGTACTTTTATTTTAGTTTAGTAAATGCAACTTAGATCCGGCCTGGAGGTCCCGTGTATACTTCATTAGGCATCCGATGAATATTTCGCTTGAACACTGTGAGGAGAGGTTCTTATTTTCTATAGGACACGCCTTTGATTTCTGGAAAGATCACATAAATAAAAAGAAAATAGTTGTTTATGGATGACAACTTTTATGAACTGTCAAGCGACGTTTCGGTACCGATGCTATCATCACTCTGCGCTTCATTATTTGTTTGCTAATATCTGTACAATAGAAGTTATCATCCATAAACAAGTAATTTCTATTTAGTTCAAACAGCTTCTAAATGCTTGAGAAAGAGGCACAGATCACATAAACCAGCAAACTAGTACAAATGTGTATTGAACAGTGAAAACGCACCAAAATTATGACTTTTAAAAAATTACGTGTGTAATCCTCATTTAATAAACAGTATTTATTGATTTTTACCCATTGTTCAAATTTTGTGCATGGAAATGCACCCTTTTGTTTAAGAGTCCAAACTTATCTTTGTTAAGTATTACAAAAAACCCCACATATATACACACATAAGTAAATACAGGATTAATAGAGTTATACAGTCGACCAAATAGTAAAGGACATTTTAACGTGAAAATAAAAACATTTTTCATAATATAGGTAATTTGTGTTATCATATCAAAAATCTATAACTGTCAAAAAAGCTAACACGGGTGTGAGGAATATCTGCATTCAGGTGAGGTGTACAGGTGTCCGGGGTCCGTCGAACATACCTATAGGCTACAGTAATTGCAGGTGTTTCCAAAAAGCCACTGTTAGTCTGGCGAATCATTAAAGCAGGCCTACATGACACGTGTTGTGTACCAAAATATAATTCAACTAAATAGACAGAAGAGTTTATGGCTGTGGGTATATAGGAACATTTAAATATACTTTTTACTTGGATTACGATTATACTAAAGTACACGCTTAAAATCAAATCAGTATGGATGCATATGCATACGCAGGGCCGGATTGACCAATACATATAGTCGGACATTGGCTTATGGCCCATCGGTACCTGGTTATACTGGATACTGAAACATGACAACATTTCTAGAAGTTTGGGGGCCCACTGATGAGTTTGAAACAAACTGAAATATTTTGTGCCCTTTCGAAAGCCATGATAAGTGGATTTTTAAAATTTTGTTGGGGATAATAATTGGGTTGGACATATTCTATTTCACGAAATAGTCGACCGCTATTTAATACTGCCAAGTTTGTAATTTGATCTGAAAAGAAAAATGTTGTCAAATTAACGAAACTACTGTTAATGCTTAGGTTTCCTCCGTAGCGACGCAAAACAAATTTCATTCTTTCACAGGTTTCTTGATGCAAATACCCCTAAGACCGTATTGTGCACAACTTGTTTGTTCCATTAGAAACTGGTCATTACTAGTAACATAAGGTATATTTATGCATAGCAACTTCTGGTTATTAACGGAGCGACGTTTCGGCATAGATGTTAATGTCGTTGCCAAGAACAATGGCCAATGCACAATATTATTTGCACTTGTAATGCATTGATCATTATGCTTGACAACGACAATAGCATATACGTCGAAACGTGGCACCATTAATAAAGAGAAGTTGTCATCCATACACCATACGTTATAAGATTCCTGTGCATAGTGCCATCTGGCGTACAGCAGTTTCTTTGATGATGAACAATAGCACTTAGCACTGGAGGAAGATTAATCTTCCAACAGTATCAAAATACCGCACATTTTAATATGGTTGTGCTATAGTTTCAATTATTATTGGAATAAAAATCCGTCATATAAGTGCAATACCCTTAGCGCAAATCAAACAACCGAGTCCATATTCATAGACAAATTCCTGGGGTTTTTTTTTCCATTCATTCCCAATCTTGCAACAAACTCTCTATGTTGTATATCCTCAACTGCCCTTGATGCCATAAGCACAGTGATTTATGAAACCGTCTATCTTTTGTTTATCACTATTGACCGGCTTCTCTGAGATGTAGTGTTTTCAAATATGCAGTAATTTGGACCACTTCAAAAATAAACAAACAATTGATGCAAACAGGGATGCAAAAATTCCAATACCTGACAGAAAATCAGTTTATTTCATTTATACCACTTGACCTTTTGTTGCTCGTGTGAGCACTTTGCATTGCAGGATGTTGTTGAGTGTTCAACCGAGATAAACCCTGGCGAAACCAGCTTTAGACCTCTTGAGTATTAGGGCCTACGCTTGTAATCACAGTCTGTCTAATCAGCTGCATTGCTGGCCGCCGTCATAGAATTCCACTTAGCTCTATCCAGTTAGCTAAGAAATCTGAATTAGCTTATTGGGTATTTTGTTACATGAAGAATCCAACAAAATCTAATATCAAACGGCATTCCAAATTGTGAAGATGACCAACCTGACCATTTTTGCTGATTCACTGTGTTACCTGACGTTCATTGGTTACTCGAGACAATGACCTTTCGTGAACCGTGTCGTGCCTCCCGTTCGCTCAATAATCAGCAGCTATTTATAAATACAAATCCCTTTGTTTCTTATCCGCTGACGAAAGGCGATGGTTTGTCTAAGGATGTCCAGAAAAGGGTCACTGTGATCGAAATCTATACGCTCATGCCATTTGGGGGCGTCTAACGGCATAGAACGTATACTTGCGTATAGATTCAGGCCAGATCAAATTACCACAATGCGACACAGGGCGTTAATTTGTGTTTCGGTCTGAGCTACTTGCTTTGTTTGTTGGATTGTGTGGAATTTAACAAAGTATTTAAGGTTATTTCGCTCAAAGATAGAGTGCCAGGCAACAAGGTAACGGAAACAGTCCTTGCATGATATTACTGCCAACGCAAAAGACCAGATGAGAGTCACAAGAGGCAACATATACGCTTGGTGTCTGCTCACGAACCTTATGAGTGAGTCACAGGATGGGGCTCCGTAATCGCGGGGGTGGATTTTACGAGACTTCTTCTCAGGTTTCCGCCGTACTTTGTCTAGGAACAGTGTGGAATGAACAATCCGCCGTCATATAAGTAAAGTAGCTTTGAGTATGACGTTAAGCTCCAATCAAACATACACTTTTTAATTAAAAGTACAAATTGCTGAGTTTACATTTGACATTGTTATTATATCAGGCACTTTAATCGCAGATCGTGTCAACAAACCCAAAAATGAGTTCTAAGGCGTCAAACTAGAGCTTGATGCCAGTTGTCAGATGAGACAGCTGTGGAAGTATGCCTGATCTATATTTAATATAATTATCTATATACATCAGGTATTACTATAAATTGGCTGTGAAGTTGCGCATCAAACCTTTTACAATTTACGCTATTATTATCTGAACTATCAAATTGCCTTTACCACGCGCGTTTAATTTACGTCACATTGTGTTCGAATTATTTTAAACAGTAAAAAAAAACTGTAAAGCGCAGATAAAATAACTTCAACAAAGATTTTGCGTACGGGATGAAATGAATTTTCAAAGTTATTTTCACTTTCAAGGCATGCATGCAATCGGCTAATTTTCTGGTCAAACATTTGACGAAAACATGTCTATTTTGAGAATTGTTAATGAAGCAGTGCTTTAGTGTACGAAGTCGATTATAAATGGTATATAAAACATAAGGTATATAAAAATTTAAAACTTTTACAGATGACAATATAATGTTTCAAATTTGAAAATTTTTATTTTAATATGGGGTTTGCAGTACAAGAAACATTCAGCACAGGGCTATTTTTGCCAAAAGAAGCTCACAAAATATGACAAAAACAATGAATGAAAGATATATGAATAAAGATTGAAGACTTTGTAAACATCATAAACTTGCTTGCTCTTTTTAAAAAATGTTTCGACAAAAAGCGCGACGTAAAACACTAACCAACCCACAAACCAATCCAGCAACTAATCAATCAAGCTTATTAAAGTCTGTTTACGAACGAAATTATTGGCTAACAATTTACTACATGTATATTGTTCAACAACTCCCTAGCCCGTTTCAATGACGTGAGTCACCATATTGCTTCTGCCATCGTCGTATATTTGTAACTTTTTAAATTAAAAAATGAAGTCTTTATTTCATTGAGTATAAACATGAAGACATGCAGGTGCTATTTTGGCTTCAATTGCCCATAGGCCAAACTTATCTTTTTGACAAGGCCATTGTAGTATTCGCGTGCTTGAAGCGTGTCTATCGGGCGATATATTTCTATACCTATGTCGATTATGAACTTAGCCACGTAACCCAAATCAAACCCTACGAATCCAACCATTGGAATTCTTTTCATCAGTGTGTTACAAAGTTTTCCGTCCATGGCAATACACTATACATATGTCAATGCGGTGGATATAATTTTTCAATATGGTCTTATACCAGTATTAAAGTATCTTTCGTATTTCGCAATAAGGCCTAGCAGGGGGTCGGGAAGGAGCTCCCTGTTGCAATTGAGCTCTGGGGACTAAAGGGCAACACGAACCCGAACTGTTTATGATGTTGTATTCCGTCCTCTGATCGCCCTGTGCTTGTTCTGTTCTTGTCTTCGTTGGTTGCCAGTGTTGTTGAGGGTGATTTTCTACACTGATTCGGCTAGTACGAGTACGGTGTTCCACTCCTATTAAACAAACAAACAAACATATCAATGAGGCCTATAGAAATAAGAATCCTCAAAAATTGGTTAGATTGCATCACAAACTATCCCTATAGATAGACTAACCTCTATCAACATCACCCCAAAAAAACTCAATACTATCCCTATAGATAGACTAATCCTCATCAACCTCCCCACAAATAAACTCAATACTATCCCTATAGATAGACTAATCCCCATCAACCTTCCCACAGATAAACTCAATACTATCCCTATGAACAGACTAACCCCAATCAACCTCCCCACAAATAAACTCAATACTATCCCTATAGATAGACTAATCCCCATCAACCTTCCCACAGATAAACT
>JAVFBX010247044.1:0-10177 GCA_034783855.1 Mopalia kennerleyi | reverse complement strand
CTCCTCTTTTCTCGCTTCTTACGATCGACCGAGGAAGCCGAGGGAGTATTCTGCAGGACTGGCCAACCCGCTCCCCCTTGGGGCGAGTGTATTGGAAGGTGAAATATGTAGATCATTCACCTTTATGTAACTGAAGAGCCTCGACATGTTCACTTATGTTCCTTTATATTACTATTATTAAAAGAATTTAAAAAGTCAACACATCCACAATTTACAGCTTGCCCTGGGCAAAACTGCGTTTACGTAGTAATAACAACTTTCTAGAGCTTCTGATTGCTATCTTTCTACATGTACATGGAGTTGTTGGTACGAGTATATACAATAAATGAAGTAGTACATGTACATAGCTTGGACAATACATGATATCTATCCAACCAGAGGGCTTCTTGTTAAATTAGATATGATCCCCCAGGCTTTATCTACTCCCATCTCACCACAGAACAGAAAACCACTTACTTAAAACAACCAGACATGGCTTGAAGGTTTGGTATACCTCATTAAACAGCTGACATGATAGCCCGGTCCTGTATGATAAATTACGACTACAATTGTACATGTCTCATAGCTCTAGTTCTGCATAGAACTTTCCATTTACATCAAAATTTCTTATTTTCTATAGCTCTAATTATTTTATTTCAATTTGTGCAATTATCTTCAAGAAAAGGATTCTTGATTTACCAGAAAATGTTGTAAGGATTTATCAGTAAAGCAATAGACAGCATGTTTTGATACTATACATCTCATTCTGTTATTATAATTTCATTTAACCATGTATTTTTTTAATACCAGACATGATACCTTGGCAATTGTAAGCATATATTTTAAAATATGTTTAATAGAAGATATGGTTTTACATGTATTAAGTGACTAGTTAAAAAGGCTAATGAAACATTTCCTGAAATTTGATTGATTGGTGTTTTACACCATGCTCAAAAGTATGACTGCTATGTATTCCAACAATAATTAACACTAGCACAAACATAAAATGTGAAGTGATTTGTCATTTGATAAAGTTCAAAGTTAATTTACCTCAAAAGCTAAGTAAAACAGCGCCTAAACTTCAAACATTCTGCTCTTAATAGCCAGGGAGAGGACTTCCTTAAATTTGACCCCTCTCAGCACTGGTAAAAGGTTAAGCCACTCATTGTATCCAAATGAACTAATTTAGTGTATGTGATAAGAAGAAACAAACATTAACATAATCAGCTTGGTGTGATCAAGTATATTAGATAGCCCACAAAGGAGTGTCACATTGCTGAAAAGATCAAAGGCTGGCAATGTCAATAAAAAGATATACAATAGAGCACTATTTTATATATACATGTATCTGTTAAGTTGTGGTTGGCAAATCAATCATAAAAGCTGAGTACCAATGTGTTTTCATTTATTTATTTTCAAACCAAATCAAGGGTGAAATCAATAAAGACTGGCACTTTCTTCACCTTTGCCTTCACAAATCTTCAATGATTCAGGCACAAGACATATGCTTCATGGTTCAGAGCATTCAACTCAGTTACTGTAAAAACTATAATAATCAGAACTTTCAGATTGGCTTCAGTACAGGCATAAAGCCAACAGAACATGTATTGGCTATGGCTCACATTCAAATGTATGTAATAATCATTTTTTTATTTTATAGGGAATTTTCGGGTAACATTTTTCAGAATTATTTATTTTTAACTGATTAATAACAGATTTTACTTTGATCAGACAGTAGGGCCAGGCAAACAGTTGGTAACAAAGCTATTGTACTAGACACACCCTGGTATATTCACTATTGTTTGTACTGGATTGTAGTCTCCATGCAGTACCCATGTTGTTTAGTTCAGATAAAACCAACAGCCACCAATAGGATCATTGAACCATAGAAATCAAGTTAACTCATCAGTGTACCTCTATGTCAATTTCACAGACCTGCCTTGTACATGTATTTTCTCTATTAAATGACTCAATGGTAACATGATGTAGATGAATTGAGGTCTGGACACCTGTTACTAAATTTGGAAAATTGCAACAGGTACAGGTATAATCAAGTAATGAAGAAGTGTCTGAATATCAACTGCCCTTCTTCAGGAGGCCAGTCTCACAAAAACTTGTTACACACTCTTAAGTTGAGACTATAATTGTGACTTTCTGAAGACAGATTGATTGATTGGTTGTTTTTTTTACTTAAAGGTATTCCACTTATATGATGGCATTGTATTACAGCAATAACTAAAACTAGCACAACCACAAAATGTGAGTCACATGATGTGGCTCCGACAATCGCAGGGGTGGATTTATGAGGTTTACTCTCGGTTTTTCTCCATTATTAAGCCAGTGTAAAGTCACTAAAGTGTAAAGTGGAACAGTGTTAAGTGGACAATCCATCGTTGTATATTAATTGAAATATCCTTGAGTATAAACAAATTGAGCTATTTCCGCAGGCATCATCAACTCAGACAATGAAAATACATTTTGTTTTTGCATTTTATGAAGCCTTAATAAAAAGCACATTAAATTATTTTTTATTAAAGTGTGGCCAAGAGGAATAAATTATTTCCTTTTAATATCGCTTGGCGCATTTAGTTCATCTGAAACTAATTCAGAATGACATTGAGCAAAAACAAAGCTTTTAGAACGCATTTTAACAGTTCATGTAGAGGAAGGAACTTAAATGTCATATGCCTGATGTAATCCAAAGATTAATTTTACTTCATCACATCTTGAGATGGCTGACATCACATTGAATTACAAATGAATAGCAAGATAACGCTATTTTAATAGGAATTAATACAAGATTTTTTTTTTTTTATGAATCCATTTAAATGCCATACCGGGGAAAAAATCACTTTGAATTAAATGTGAAATACCAGTCACCCAATTTAATACGAAAAAGGAGCTATTTTAACCACAGGCAAAATAACCAGCTTTAAAAGGCCATCCATTTCAGTTTAATTCTTTAATTTAAACCTTTGTACTTGCAAAATTGCCTGTTTTTTTCACATGTATGATCGATTGGCACAGTATCTCATTTCTTAGGGCTTTGGGCCGGTTACATTTAAGAAAAGTTAGGAATGTGACTTCACTTGTAAATTTGAAGTGGCATGGCATATACAATAGTCAACAATGATTTTATTACATGTGGTTGCATCTATGGAGTAATCATATTCTCCTGGTCATAGAACCTTTAATAGTCCTCCAATTCTGAGTCTTTTTGTCAAAGTGTTACCAAGATCAATCAAGAAAAATTTTCGCACTTGATGTGATGAATAATTTAACAGTCTAAGGGGACAATCCTGTTTTAAAGCAGGGTGTTTTTTAAAAGAATCTGTTAAATGTGAAATCTAGTGTCTTAAAGCGTGATAGCAAACAAACACGTTGTTACATACATGTGGCTGGAATACTAATTCACAGAGCCTGTACATGTAGCCGGCTGAGAAAAAAAACTTAGCGCACCCTCAAGGAAGAATTTAAGACAGCATCAACAGAAAGCATCATGCACAGTAATAACATAGGCCGGTATTAATCACGTTCCAGATTTTCTTGTAACAGAGTTTGAAAAAAAACCATTAATTAACTTTAATAACAAAATTGAATATGCTCAAGTGAATCAGGAGCATTTAAATGTGGGCACTTCCACGGAAAGATTTTTTGATACACTACAGTTTTTTAAAATTCATAATTTCAACTTTCCAACAGAACCATAAGTTTACATGTATATTGTTGCTTTTGTTACAAATAAGAACGAAAATTAAGTGTTCAAAATATATATGTATCTAAACATAGGTAATCATCCTTGAAAATTATTCTTACTTTAGCCTATATTATGGTCATCAATCAATACATACATATACATGTGTATAGCAATGAAACCATAAACAAATATAGACATTGAAGGTACATGTACGACAATCACAAGGGTGACTCACAAGTGACAAGGCAAAGACGATTATAAAAGATGACAACACATTGGCTCTATGTTGCCCACTCTGAGCCTAGCACCAGGACCCAGTTTCCCAAAAGACTATTAGTCCCGGACTCCAGATTAAATGTGTAATAGTGGATTAGAGATAGAGCTTCTACAAAAGCGTCACGTCTTCTAATTGTGGATTAAATTCAATAGCCCTTAGAGCAACCAGGCCCTCTAGATTGTTTGAAAAGTACAAATGCTGTCTTTACTTAGCACTGGAGGAAGATTCACTATCCAACATTATGAAAACACTGCACATCTTGGTTGTGCTAGTGTTGTTGTTGGAATACAATGCCATCATATAAGTGAAATACCCTTAAGCTATAAACCCCAATCAATCAATCAATCAACCATACCTACATGTAGGACAGCAGGTGCACGTAGCTCCTTCCAACGGTGCACTCAATAAATAATGGTAAATAAGAAAGTTATTTTAGATTGTGTTAACACATATTTTGTAGAAGTTGATTTCAAATCTCTACACTTGAGTCAAGGAACTGGTATTCAGCCCACATGTAAAACATTGTAGTAATGTAATTGAAGCCCAAAGATAAGACCTCAGACCAGAATGGTATATATGATCAAAGCGCAGACAATGTAGAATGTAATCTTATGTCGAGCCCCAGGAGATACAACGGCTCCAGACAAAACAATTATCTGAAAATTCAACAGCACTTGGAAACAAAACATTTGTGCCTTGTGAAAACTAGAGCCCTTTATACAAGATTTACTACCATTATCATGTGATCACAGATCACCTCATGTACCAAGAAATCCAGACATAAATAACAATAAAAATGAAGTAAAACATATTGAGCCTCTTTTTGTGTCCTTTCGATTAAACTGATAGTATGTTGAAAGATTTCTTTCTTTGTTTTGTGTCTGTTTGATTGGGGTCGTATCCAAGGTCATAAATTATATGACAAATGATTGTCCATTTCACACTGTTGCTTAAGTTAAATACGGTGCAAAAATGGGAGCAAACCTTGTAAAAACAACACCACTCAGTCCACTCTTGCCACTTGCCAGAACCACTACCTCTGAAAGGTAACCTTTTTTTAAAATAAAACTTTGTCAGGTGTAAAAATATTTAATAATTTTTATGTCATAGGACATTTTGTGAACGAGGCCACATGATTTTTTGTAAACTTCTGTTGCATTATTGCTAAAGACAGTTAAAACAATAACACTTCCAAATTGGGATCATCTTCGAGGACATTTTTTCACAGGTCTTCAGAAAAGTTCACCAAAACAGTTCATCAATCTGGTAATAATGAGTTTATACTTGGCTGGTTGTAGAAGGTGGCAGCTGGGAATGCATTCAATTACATGAGGAGGATGCGACTTCCATCTGAATAGCATGGTCTATCCACCATCTTTACCCAGTTGACAAGGGGTTCTCAGAAATCAATCATAATTAACACTATCTCTAATTTAAACACATGAGTGATTTATTTTGCTTCCTTCGATAACCAAAGAGATCCTTTGCCATACAATTTGCCCAGGAGACAACGAAAAGGACCAGAAAAAAATAACAGCATCGGTCAAAATTAAATTAGCCCTGCAATTTTGCGAAATTTTTTCCCCATTTATTTTTCAGTTGAAAGTGGTAATGGCAGCATTCTCTAGTGAATTTCCAAAACAAGACCATGGGATTTCATCGACTATTTTTTGTTAAAGTCCTCAGTCTTCGCTTTTTACGTTTAAAAGCAGATGACTGAGGTGAGCACCAGATCTGAGAAGCCATGGACAAGCTTTCATATATAATGTTAATAAAATTGTGGGAAGAAAATACACACAGACAAAACTACATGTACAAGCATATCAGAATCTGCCCAATTAATGTAAATAAATAAGTGAAGGAATCTGCATAATCATTTTTTAACAAAGATGCTATGGAAATTCTCAAATGATCAAGCTTATAAAAAGGAATTTCCTGGGAATCAAATTAGAATCTTGAAATGAGGCGAATCCCTTGTGGCCATTGAATTGGAAATACATTATCTTTAAAATAAATGGGTTCTGCTTTTATTCAGCATCCAAGATACAACAAGAAAGCTAATTCTTGTTTTGCTTCATGAAATCATATTGATGATTACATTATTTAAACTTCATTAAGAAAATTTCAAATCATTCATCAAATGAAAGTAAAGGCAATAAAATGTTTGACTTTGTTTCATGTTTGTTTGTTCTACCAGCTGAATTTGATACTCTTATTGCAAGGTGCAAACTGACGACAATGTTAAAATGAACAATGTTCAACATAAAAATGTTGGATTCTTCAACAAAATGGTAAACAATAGTTATCAAAGCTTAAGAAGAGGAGGCAAAATTACTCATATATATTTGGCTGGTTTGTTTGATTGGAATTTTAATGTCATACTCAAAGGAATTTCACTTACTTGACCACAGATTCTCCATTTCACAGTTCCTTTACTAAATAAGGTGGAAACCAAGAGAAACCTTTTTTTACATGTACATTCACATTTAACGTGATTTCACTCACATGATGGCGTCCCAGCCATATGGGTGAAAGAAACCACTTCTAACAGTAAGGTTTAAGTTGAACTGTATGGTTAAAGGGGTTTCTTTCACCCATATGGCTGGGACACTGAATGAAGATAATCCTAATAGTCAACAAATTTATTGTACAAGACAACATAACTGATCCCTGTTGTGTTGCCCCTTTAGCTGGAGGGCACCTTGGCCGAGAAAACTCCCTACAACCAGGAGCAGGGAGATTTTGATCATCTATTAGAGGACACAAGACAGAGACTAAGCTGACGGTTCTGGTGTTTGTGTACAGGGTGTCAAAGGAAGTCTGAACTCATCGGATTGTTTAAAATCAATCTGATATGCACAGATGAGACGGCACATTAAGGTAATGACAGCTGATATGCTGGCAGAATTCCAGAACTCATTTCTGAGAGAAGCCAGAATATCAAGTTATCTCTAGCCCTCTGATGTGTTACTGTCATTAGAGAGTTCCGAGAAAAGAGATAAATTTTCACAATTGCCTCAGAGCCAAAGGATAGCTAAAATTACATCTGCCTATCATTTGACCCTGGCTGCCAATAGGCCACCAAGACATTTATAATGCAGGCCTTTCACCAAAGTGCTGCTTGCATCGAAACAAAATAAACTGAAATTAGAAGAGTCAAGAAAATGAAATTTGTAACGAAATGTAAATATTACAGAAAGATGTACTTCAGTATGTTATTGAACTGAATTCTCGAAAAGTTAGTTTTTTTGTTAAACACTGTTGTTGAAAAATGCAGGTAATTCACATGTTCAAATGTATTTAGAGGCTATTTCAATTTTTAAATGCCCCAATACAAGAGAGTTGTTCAATGAATATCTCAGAAGGTGACATTTACAGTTGCGCCATTCAGAACACCATTTGTGATGAAATTTCCCATTGGGCCATTCAGTGTTTTATAGAGAATCAAACTGTAGGCCGTGAACTAGTTTTCATCTAAAATTTAAAATATGTTTGTTTGAATGGGGTTCAACGTCATATTCAAGGATAATACACTTATATGACAAGTTGTTCTCCACTTCCTATTCTGCTGGACTTTAATACTTCTTGTAAAAAATCAAGAGGACGTCTCTCATAAACCGCCCTGAGATTGTCAGTCACCTTGTGTGATTCCCTCATATATTGGACAAACTTTCACGTTATAAATAAAATGGAATAACTGTCAGTTTTTAAACAAGCAATTCTAGCAAGGACTTGTGTTTATTTGTTTATTTGTTTGATTGGGGTTTAATGTCGTATTCAAGGGTATTTTACTTATATGATGACAGATTGTCAACTTCACACTGCTCCATTTCTAATTGCGGTGAAAACCCAGGAGGAAACCTGGTAAAAACCACCCTCACGATTGGCGGAGCCACAATGTGTGACTTACTCATATACCTGATGATCGACAGATGGACTCGATCCTGTGAACGGTACATTGCAGTTGGATTAGTAAGTGCACTCACTGCCATGGACAGCAAAGACTTGTGAACAAGTATGCAATGCTGTTCACACTGAACTAAACTATAGATGAAATGCTGCCGCATCCATAAATTAAATCTTTAAATCCAATGAAACATCTTTTGAATGACATGGATTGTTTGTTTTTTTCATAAGGGTATTTGACTTCTAGGACCAAGGTGTATTCTAACAGTAATTTATACTAGCAATACCACAAAATATAGGTTTTGATACTGTTGGAAAGTTAATCTTCCTCCAGTGCTAAAAAAAGACAGCATTGCTGTTCTACAAACAAACTGCCCTTAGCCAGAGGGTCGAGATGGATTCAAATCAACAGAAACACTATCCTGCTTGAAACAATAAAATAAGAATTAAACACCTGATCAAGAACAGTACACAAGTCAAGAATAGTCTTAACTTTCAATAAAAACATTCAAACGGCTCTAAGTGACATTTCTGGTCTGCTTAAGCTTTGGCTGGGAGCAAAACCATCAAAGCCTGTAATTGCTTCCAGTCTGTGTCTCAGATTAGCAATAATAATGTGGTATTGTGGCTTGGGAAACATATGGGGCCCGGTATCAATTTGACCGAGTTTTAACAGAGGTTAAAAATCATTAATAAATTAGCTGGTTATTAAACCAAGCTTCGTCATAATCACGGAGATTAATCAGCCTTAATCGACACAAAAATTTGAAAATAATTATGCAAACTTTATTACCCGCAAAAAAACTAACTCATAGCCCCTTAGCTACATGTATGCTGTTTATGGCATAAAACCCCCATTAGAGAGAGAAAACATTAGGAGCATTATAAAACAAATACACATGTATTTTTAATTTCTTCGCTAACCATAAAAATTGATGGTGATGCCTGAGCTAAGTGCAAGACACCCCAGGGCATTGTAAAAAACCCTGGCTGTCTAGGCTGTGTGATCAACTCCAGATGGTGACATGCAATTACGAGCCCCCAAAGTGTTGTAACTGTACAGTATAATGGCCAGCAAACCTCTACGGGGTGTTTTGCTTGTTACAGTTTTGTGACTGGTTATGCCTGCTAAATGAGTGTAAAGTCGCAGATTCAAACGCCCATTCCTCCATCAGTTGGCTCAGCACACAGGATTGCCTCAGAATGTCGTTTTTGTTATCCTAGGGCCAATATCTCTGCTTAGTATTCAAGGAGATTAGATCAGCTCAGAGGCCCTCATAAAGGCAAAACATATTAACTTGGCTGTCTGTGATTTATAGATACAGAAGTAATCAGTAGAGCGGCCATTTAGAGCGGCTAAACACCCTTAATAGGTCAGGGGAGGGGGGAAAGTGCTGATCAGGGGAAGGGGAATTTTCTTGTCGCCCTAATCAAACTGCATCGGACACTGGCGGCCAGTAAGGGGGCTCAGACGGGGCTCACCAATCTTTATAAATCTTCATTTCTTACTACTCAAATGGCTTGGACTTTTCTCTCCCCTGATAAAGGAAACGCCGTGTCTAATAAAGTCAACAGTAAACCGTGATTACACAGGCAAAACTGACAGGCCAAACTAATGAAATTTGTATGCACAATTTCTTTCCCCATGCATTCCACTACAATCTTCCTTACGCTTCAGCCCCCAATGTTTACGCGATTGGTGTTATATATTCTTTCCGCACAACTGCTCTCAATATTAACCAATTGACGGATGAAGATTAATTACAGTAAATATGGCAGAAAGCCGTGCTTTCAATACAAATTACCCCAAAGCTTAAACGGACCTGGCAGGAAGGTCCAATCTTTATCCCTTTACAGGCCTTCAATGGAATCCATCTGATATTCAGACAGGACAGCACACAAGTGGTTTGTATAACATACAAATTCTCCCCCACAGCCGCATTCATCAGGTGAAGGGCTGGGAATATTTACCTCCTTAATCAACAACTTACATTATATGAACAAATCAATATCACATCTATTTCTCAAAGTACCGCAAAGACATTAGAATGCTCCATCATAGTTTGTGTTAGACAGTCTAACAAATCACAAATGCAAACAACTTCACTCAGCTACATGTTACTACAGCTTCATTTCTTAAAATGGCTTCGAAAGCAAGCTAAACAAATAACCCATATTTCCAAAAACATGTCAATTTTTACTAAAACAAAAGTGCAACATTATTTTGATTGTTTGTTTGTATGTTTGTTTGATTGGTGTTTAACGTCGTACTCAAGGGTATTTCACTTATATGACGATGAGACAAAAATAAAACGTAC
>JAVFBX010247033.1:0-10177 GCA_034783855.1 Mopalia kennerleyi | reverse complement strand
ACACCGATCAATCAATCAATTCATGAATGGAGATAAGGCTTAGTGTGGAGTGAACACCAAGCAATCAATCAATTCATGAAAAGATATAAGACTTAGTGTGGGGTGAACACCAAGCAATCAATCAATTCACAGAGATAAGACTTAGTGTGGAGTAAACACCGATCAATCAATCAATTCATGAATGAAGATAAGGCTTAGTGTGGAGTGAACACCAAGCAATCAATAAATTTATGAACAGAGATAAGACTTAGTGTGGAGTAAACAAGCAATCAATCAATTTATGAACAGAGATAAGGCTTAGTGTGGAGTGAACACCAAGCAATCAACCAATTCATGAACAGAGATAAGACTTAGTGTGGAGCGAACACCAAGCAATCAATCGATTCATGAACAGAGATAAGACTTCGAGTGGAGTGAACACCAATCAATCAACAATTCATGAACATAGATAAGACAAAGTGTTGGGGGAACACCAAGCAATCAATCATTTCATGAACAGGGATAAGTCTTAGTGTGGAATGAACACAAAACAATCAATCAATTAATAAATGGAGATAAGACTTAGTATGGAGTGAACACCAAGCAATCAATCAATTCATGAACAGTGATAAGACTTAGTGTGGAGTGAACACCAAGCAATCAACAATTCATGCACGGAGATAAGACTCGGTGTGGAGTGAACACCAAGCAATCAATCAATTCATGAATAAAGATAAGGCTTTGAGTGGAGTGAACACCAAGGAATCAATCAATTCATGAACAGAGATAAGACTTAGTGTAGAGTGAACACCAAGCAATCAATCAATTCATGAACAGTGATAAGACTTAGTGTGAAGTGAACACCAAGCAATCAATCAATTCATGAATGGAGATAAGGCTTTGTGTGGAGTGAACACCAAGCAATCAATCAATTCATGAATGGAGATAAGACTTAGTGTGGAGTGAACACCAAGCAATCAATCAATTCACGAACAGAGATAAGGCTTAGTGTGGAGTGAACACCAAGCAATCAATGAATTCATGAACAGAGATAAGGCTTTGTGTGGAGTGAACACCAAACAATCAATCAATTCATGAAAAGAGATAAGACTTAGTGTGGGATGAACACCAAGCAATCAATCAATGCACAGAAAGAAGGCATAGTGTGTAGTGAACACCAAGCAATCGATCAATTCATGAACAGAGATACGGCATAGTGTGGAGTGACAACTAAGCAATCAACAATTTATGAACAGAGATAAGACTTAGTGTGGAGTGAACACCAAGCAATCAACAATTCATGAACAGAGATAACACTTAATGTGGAGTTAACACCAAGCAATCAATCAAGTCATGAACAGAGATAAGACTTAGTGTGGAGTTAACACCAATCAATCAACAATTCATGAACAGAGATAAAACTTAGTGTGGAATGAACACCAAGCAATCAACAATTCATGAACAGAGATAAGACTTAGTGTGGAGTGAACACCAAGCAATCAATCAATTCATGAACAGAGATAAGACTTAATGGGGTAAACACCAAGCAAGCGATCAATATATGTGTAGGGATAAACTATGTGAAATATATTCCAAGATATACATTCATGTACACTGAAAAATTTATTGTGTCAAAACTATTTGAAATATGGTCCTTTCGGTTATTGTAACACACGGAAGGCAGCATGTTCTTCTATAATATTTATCAATCGATGTTTAAGTGTCTTAAGAAAAACTAGGTTGGCAGTCAAATTGAAGACAGTTACTTGACAAAGCAACAAATGGTTAACAAATAAACAGGATAGTGCTAGATTTGGTAAAGGACTTAAAACGTCTTCGCATAAATTAGCATTAACACTTTGGTAACTTTTACAACTGACCGTTCAGTGTTTTGAATAAATGGCCTATGTGTTAAAGACATCGTTGAATATAAGATTACTGTGTTATTAAAGTATGATAACAGTATTCTTACCATGTCTCTTTCAGAGATGGGTCCCATTGAACGTAGATTAATATCGGCATAAACAACGAGTGGAATGCCTACAAAAGACCAAAAACAGAACTTGCGATATATTATGTAAGGTTATCAAGAAACAAACAAGCAATTAGTTTATATCAAAAAATACACGTTTTCTATAATCAGCTTGCAGATGGTTATGGATTATAGCGATTTTGATGTCTTGATTGTGGAGCAGCACAGCAGGTTGGGAGAACTCGATCAATTCCGTTTGGTGTTTAATGAGTTAAGCGTATGAAGTAAGTCGGTTTCTTGAACAGTGCGTATCTTTATGTTTGGCCTCCGTATTCTCTTTGTGATCTTAAACTGTAACGTTAAGGTGTTACTAGGGATTCCTGTTTTTAATTGATCGGTTGCCTCAAATAATGTTTGTCAAGCACCGTGAATGTCATCAGCTGGTTTGTTGTCTGTTTGTCAAACACCGTGAATGTCATCAGCTGGTTTGTTGTCTGTTTGCCAAACACCGTGCATGTCATCAGCTGGTTTGTTGTCTGTTTGTCAAATACCGTGAATGTCATCAGCTGGTGTGTTGTCTGTATGTCAAATACCGTGCATGTCATCAGGTGGAGTTACCATAATAAAAGACACATTGCTACTTAACATATTGCTCAGTGCACATGGCCCATTGACCTTGTTTATCACAACGAATCAGCCATACATTTTGCGCTTTTTTTTTAAGTCACCTTGTGTCGCTCATGGCTGCGCGGTCAAATATGTTTGGGGGTAATAACTTTTCGAATTTATTTTGCTATCGTCTTTTGTATGGAAGTGTTGCACGCATTAAAATGCTCACACATACACCCTTCCACTAAATCTCTAACTGTTAATTATCTTGTCTATCCCTTCAAGATATAGCACAGAAAAAGGTCAGATCATTTCTATTTATTCATGAACCATCGTTGAACTATTGATAACATCCAAGAGCAAGTTACCAATAGTTTCCAAGATTGCTATTGGGCGTTCTTATAAACACATGGTGTGATTGCACCCTGTGAACTACCTCACCAGGTCATCTTTTGTTCCCCGCGTGTTAAAGATCGATCTGTAAACTTCAGATACTAGGACATTTCACAGTAGCGTCTGCATTAAGGCATTGAGTGAATCAACTGGGCGTAAACCCTTTAATGTACATTCATGAAATGTTTAACCACAGCATTTATATGTATGGCACAAATCACCAGGGCAAAGGCAAAATTATCCTCAGTACAGTCACCGTTCGATTGTCCTGGATGCTTTTTGCTGTTGAATTGGAACTTCATCGTTCATTTGGCTATTCCACATGGCAATCCAGCGCAATGAATGGAATGACTGGGTAGTGAATAATTTTCTTTACTTTGAGAGAACACTTTCTTTGTTTGAAAATACTGCAAACTGAGTTGTGTTCCGTAATATTCGGCCGTGTTGCGGGGACATGGTAGCAAGCAACTCGTGTCTTCGTTGCGGCAAAAGCAATGGGCAAAGGGACTTTCTTCGCCCCTAGAGCTCCCGGCATGTCAAACACGCCCCTAGAGCTCACGGCATGTCAAACATGGATATAAATACTACTTGTTAGTCGTTAAATACTGCGTCCTGAGTCAGCCCGTCGTGTAATACATCATTTTGGCGAACTCAGAACATTTCGAGTCAACATTCCGGAATATTGACGGTCATGCAATTATTTTATATTTCGTTTTTATTTTATTTATAGTGTTGCAGAAGTCATTTAACACTCAAGCTTTAACTCGTGTTTTAAAAGGAGTGTAGAAAGGCAAAGCCTTGTAGCGTCTATAAATATGGTTCATGTCAATATGTTCATGATGAAACCTGACTGTATATATAAGCATGGCAGAACCCTTATTTCCCAGCATTGGACAGCACTTTACATGGTAGGCCTACGGTTGTGTCGGTGTAATTAAGGGGGCTATTAAAGTTCAATACCATTGAATACGGATACGGATACACTGATCAATCAATGACTTGTAATAACTTGTGTTTTCTACAATGGGTAACTTATATTTCAATTCAATTGAAATTCAATGAAACTGATCGTTAAAATCCAGTCGTTTTCACATAGTCATTCCTAAATACACACGCCGGTCAAGTGGATTTAATAATGGTAAAATAACATGTCGCAAATGTTATATTATTTTTCCATGTTTTTAAAGTTGACCATTGGTATATTTTCAACATTGGTAAAGCACGGCTGACACTTGCACGATTTTGTGGCACGCTCTGCCACGATCTGTGTCGTGGCAAGTCGGAAACAGTCCTTCATGAGGGAACCGCTTCAAGTTGGACTCAAGCTGGCTGCCACCCTTCGCTTCTTAGCCACTGGAAATTCCTATCCAAGTCGGCAGATCAGCTACAGGGTTGAAGCAAATACCATCTGCAAGTTTATACCCGAGGTGTGTCAAGCCATCATCGCGGTCTACAAGGACGAAGTGCGCCGCTGCCCCAAACCTGAAGAGGAGTGGAAGAAAGTTGCTGCCAAGTTTAGCTCTAGATGGAACTACCACAACTGTCTGGGGGCTGTGGACGGCAAGTACATCGCCACGAAGAAGCCGCCCAATGCGGGTTCTTACTACTATAACTACAAGGGCTACCACAGCATTGTACTGATGGCAGTGGCAGATGCTGGCTACAAGTTCCTGTATGTGGATGTTGGGGCAGAGGGTGGTGCGTCAGATGGAAGAACATGGAGTAACTGCTCCCTGCATGATGCTGTAAAGTACCTCAACCAGAACCGCTCCATGGTGATGACAAGCCAGTGCCCTATTACCTCGTAGGGGATGACGCCTTCGCACTCCGAACCTGGATGATGAATCCATTCTCCCATCGATCACAGGTCCAACGAGAACGCATATACAGCTACAGGTTGTTTCGTGCTCTTCGGGTTGTGGAGGATGCCTCTGGAATCTTGTCTCACAGGTTCCGTTGCTTCTTGACAACAATGAAGCTGCACCCCGACAACATCAACCCGAACACCATGTGCGCCTGTGTCCTACACAACCGCATCCTCACCAGATACCCAAGTCCAGAAGTGGATCGAGAAGATCCGGACACACATGATATGATCCATGGTCGATGGAGACTTCACCGGCAGCTGCAGGGGCTAATGCCTCTTTCGGGCTACTATTTCCAGAAAGGGGCGAAAGATCAGCGAAACCATCTGTCACATTACTACATGTCCCCTTGCTGGTGCTGTCTCTTGGCAAGAAAGAATGGTAGACCCATGAGCCGAATCCATACTTTTATCAGTTTTATTTCATGCCATGTAATGCTTTTTAGTAAGAATATAGCTAGTCATTTTTCATTAAATCTAGTGATTTATGAAAACTACGTAGTGATCTAGTGAATGTTTTGAAAACAAAATTGTCAAATATAGTGAATTGTCCAATGCCACGGTACTCCAGGACTAGATAAATGGACGAAGTTGATTGATGGATGGACGGATAGATGGAATAAATGGTATATACTATTTCTTTCTTCGGATATTACTTTTATTTAACTCGTTCTAATCGCCAAATTTTTTTTTAATGTTTGGTGGTGATTAGAACTCGTTGAATAAATGTAATAACCGAAAAAAGGCGTGGAATATCCTATATTTCGTTTATTTTCCGTTTCTTTTTCAACTATCTTTTCTTTGTTTCTTTTTCGTTTATCTTTTATTTGTGGCTAACTTTATTGTAATGTAAAAATAAAAACCAAGTGTTTTACAATAAAACAAATTTATTAACATGAAAACAACAAACAGAAATGTCAAAATATGTCACCCAGTGTCCTTCCTGGTACTGAGACCGCTGCCTGGGGATACACGGTCTGGTGGGGTGTTAAGGTCGTTTGAGGGTGAAATCTCCTCTAGCCTGCTGTCTAACGACCCTGGGGTCAAGCCCGGGAAGCTGAATGATGTCACAGGTGTATTGAAGGTGGCTGACAGCAGGTCGTGCATGTCGTGGCATGGCGCGCACTGGTGCGCAGCCTTCTGCATCGTCCCGCACTGTTCACGACAAGTTCACGAACAGTTTGCGCATAGTTCACGAACCGGTCGCGAAAAAATTGTCCTGCCAAAATTTTGAACATTTCAAAACTTTTGTCCCGACATGTCACGCAGTCATGACGAGTTTCCGCACACTTCACGTGAGTTTACGACTACTTTTCGCATTGGCACGACCGAGTTCGTGGCAATGCGTGCCACAAAATCGTGCAAGTGTCAGCCGTGCTTAACAGTAACTCGCACGATAAAATCCGCCTCTCAATACTGTGTTCTGCAGATGGCATTGCTTGTTTGGACCCTGAACACAGTGATAGTTTCATATATTTCGTTATGCATAGAATTGTCATCAAAGAAGTATCTGTTAGTTAACATTACAACAGGAAACGATATAGATTTGGATTGGTTTGTGTTTGTACTCCAGACGTACTATCCACTGCCAACAGTCACTAAACGGATACTCCAAACGGACATACATTTGGCACATTAAAAAGTGTCAATAATAATGTAATATTCTTCTTCCCCGTAGCATTTACAGACAGTCTGAAGACCGGAATCAATAATACATTTTTTAACAGAGCCGGCAAATTTAATAGACTGTGTTGAGTTAAGATTAGACATGAACGTTCTCGAGATACTGTTTTAGTCTCATCAGATGATTGGGGAGCCGGATTAGATCTGAATTTCTGGCGGACTCGATTCGGCTGAGCATAACCTTAACTGACTGCCAGAAAGCACGAAGACGAAGATTAAGGCGTCTGATTTATCTCACCCGATACCGACCAAAGATTCCACTTCAAAATAAACCACATTAATCTGGAGAAATTTAGGCAGAGAAACTGATGATCTGTTGATTACAAAGCGATGTTAAAGCTGGGCTATTTTGTCAAATTGTTCTCGGATAAAGAGCGATGAGCAGTGGGACGAACACAGATTGATTTCCTCAGCATATGAGTTTCTTGGTTGTCCCAGCACTCGCTCCGATTCTCTTGCATGGTTATGATACATTTATGACACCAATTCACATCGGACTCTTGATTATAGAAAAAATAGAAACCTGGTGAGGTTTTAAAGATGACTTTACAAATGACAGAACACACAACAGTTTACTATCCAATTTGCTACGGTTTAGATTTGACTAAGTTCGATGTGCTTGATGAATAATCACCTAAAATAAAAACAAATTATCGATCAATTAAATTGATTCAGGAAGCCTTCTGCCTGTCATTGAGTCTTCGTTGTGAACTTATATAACTCCTTATAAAAACAAACAACAATCATCTCTAACAACTACCAGTCATTGGTCCTATGTCTTGAGCTAATGTAGCTACTTTTAAAACAAAAAACATCATCTCTAACAACTACCTGTCATTGGTCCTATGTCTTGAGCTAATGTAGCTACTTTTAAAACAAAAAACATCATCTCTAACAACTGTTTTGAGCTAATGTAGCTCCTTATAAAAACAAAAAACATCATCTCTAACAACTGTTTTGAGCTAATGTAGCTCTTTATAAAAACAAAAAACATCATCTCTAACAACTACCTGCCATTGGTCCTTTGTTTTGAGCTAATGTAGCTCCTTATAAAAACAAAAATAATCATCTCTAACAACTACCTGCCATTGGTCCTTTGTTTTGAGCTAATGTAGCTCCTTATAAAAACAAACAATGATAATCTGTAACAACTTCCTATAATTGGACCTTTGTCAGGAGCTAATGTAGCTCCTTATAAAAACAAACAACAAAAGTCATCTTTAACGATTGCCTGTCATTGGTCCTTGGTTTTGAGCTAATGTGGCTTCTTATAAAAACAAACAACAATTATCTCTAACAATTTCCAGTCATTGGTCCTTTAGCTTGAGCTAATGTAGCTCTTTATAAAAACACAAAACAATCATCTGTAACAATTGCCTGCCATTGGTCCTTTGTCTGGAGTCAATGCTGCTCCTTATTAAAACAAACAACAATCATCTCTAACAAGATATTATGGACAAGTTTAACGAACTTTAAACTATGTGTCTACTCAATAGCACACATGTATGCATTAAGGAGTGTTTTAAGCTGTTCCCCGATCACTCCGTGGCTTTGGATTGACTGTGATGCAGACATTTTACACAAATATAATCCAATAGTTCTTGATTAGAGTCGTTAAAACACTCTTACATGTTTTTCAAATAGCGGAATTTGGCGAAGGGTTGTCATAAGGAATAATATGGTTGTATTTAGAACTGCTCAATTAAGATCGCACCGAAAGAAATGGAGACTGATCCAGTTAGGTTTACAGGCTACTGCAATTCAGACCCTGGTAAGGCAGTTAATTAGCCTACTGATTCCGTATATACACTCCATAAATAATTATAGACATTGGCAGCAATGAGAATCGTTGACTCGTTAACACTTCCACTAAAACTGAAAGGGCAATAATTCGTTAGTTTCTGCACTAAAGTGGACCTTTTTAAGACTACCGAGGTCGATTGACTGTCAGGAATAATGTCACTCAGTGATCATTCTCCTTCCTTTAAAAGCTTCAGTCACCTCAAGTAAACGGATAAATAGTTGTTCACGGTGACAATGTATAATTGTTTTTTACATGTATCCGATGGCTTGAAAAATTATGTCAAATTATTCATGACCTGTTTACCAATACCTAAGAATCTTGTTAGGTATATTGTGAAAGTGAGGGAATACCCTTCCCTTTATGTTTGTAATTCTGTAAATAATCACAGAGTTAATCTATACTTACCGCCGAATCCCGGTCTAAGTCTTTTGTCGTACCCTTCCAAGAGTTTATTTAGAATGGAGGTCATGTTCATGTTTTCAGTCCACCCAGAGCACAAAGATAACAACATAGACCTGTCGACAAAGAAGCACCAGCAACGATAAAATCTAAGTTAACAACCGAACTGATATATTAAGTGGGGGTATATTATGCATTTAAGTTACCGGACGGCCCTGATAGACTACGCAATAAGGACACGGGTAAACAAAACCAGCAGTAAAAGCATGACCGGCATTAATATGTACTTAGATTTAGCGGATCACTCGATTGAAAACATGATTTAGCAAATGGAAATATATGTAATAACTATATTATAATTTCAGTCGGTTGCAGTATTTTCGCCGCAGAGGCATATAAAGTAATGGAAACTCTGCCTTTTATAGCATCCTAAAATGTGATACAACGCTCACTTTAAAAGTACCCTTAAGTCTAATTTATAAGCCAACAGCTATGACAGACAGATTGTATTGTGTAACTAGCCATGGTCGATGGGACAATATTTTTTATTAAGACGCATTGTGACAGATGACAGATATCGTGTTATTTTTTATTGCTACCTGACGCAAAGAGGCGTTAAGTCGATAAGAATCCACAACGCGTTATAACAGGTGGGACGAATTCAGGAAGAAGCACATAGAGCAATTACTCAATGTGATCTCACTGGACAAATCTAACCAAAGAATTTGAAATACTGTGACACTACAGATCTGATAAGACGTGCCTGATGTGCATTCCAAACACATGCTATACACTTGATATGTTAGATCGAGCATGGGCTGTTGTTTATCAAGATACGTAACCGGCGAAGGATTTTACAGTAAGCCTTGATTTTGATTGAACTAGCTGTGTCTTAAGATGAAATAGATTCCAAGCGTGGGTTGATAGGTTTCTAAGTAAATCAAGACGCACCCGATTCTTCTCTTTTTGTCTGGGGTGTTTTTGGAAGCAGATCGGCGGTCAGTGGCATAATGGCTTGGGTTGCTTTACACAAAGTCCATTGAATCCAGAAACTATAGAAATGAGTAAATGTTAAGCTGTCTAGACAGTGTCGGTGAGGGTAATTGCGTAATGAAGACAGCGTTTTATGGGGGAAACAGGTGAGATTATATCGGTAGGGAAATTACTCAACATCGACCCTATAAAGATTCCAAAGATTCGCTTTACAAGAAAGCTCTTTCTCATAGAGTTGTGATGTGAATTCTAAAACCGCCACCAATTTAAACCTACGATAAGGTGTCTCAGTCTTTGCAACTAAATTAGACAGATAGTTACAAACATATTGTAATATATGTGATGGATTGATTTGTTTGATTGCGATTTAATGTCGAAGGTTATGTAACTCATACACGGTGTGCAGCAGCAGGGGGGGTGAACAGAATTCCTCTATGTGGTCGAGAATGCGGGCGGGGCGGCCGTGGGGGCTCCCAGCGGT
>JAVFBX010247032.1:0-19574 GCA_034783855.1 Mopalia kennerleyi | reverse complement strand
ACAGAACTGCTTAAAGCTACAGAAAAGTTTAAACATTTGTAACACGGTTAAAATCGACTACCCGTGTTTATGACCAAGAGGTGCTGATAAAAAGATTTGTTTTTTCAATAGATATCTTTTTTTCTGTCATTAGCTACGTACTAGACTATGGTGACATTGTATTCTTGGCGTTTTGATAACAGTTGTTCAAAACATAATTAAATAATTAATTTGCAAAATAATTTAACAATTATTGTGAAATCAGTCTGAACCAGACGGATGCTTCATGAGTTTTAATCGAACAGACAGTTATTTCTTAATTCGTTTAGATGTTTTATAAACAGTTTAATAATTTCTAAAGCTGCGGACATTGGAACTGAATTCACACTGAAAGTGGGCCCGCGGTCGTGGCTTAGTGGTAGCGTGTGCGCTTACTAATCCTGCTCCAATGTACCGTTCACCAGGTCGAGTCCGCCTGTCGACCATCAGGTATATGAGCGAGTCACACGATGTGACTCCGCAATCGCGGATTTTTCCAGGTTTACTCCCGGTTTTCCACCGCAATAAGACAAGGTACAGTGTGAAGTGGACAATCCGTCCAGGCCTCTGTTGTATGATAATTATAGTATGAAGAAAATATCTTTAAAACTAAATATTTAAAATATTTTATTTTACTTTAATTATTCAATAATGTATTTATCTTAACCGCTGCCTCACTGTCAAGTATTTTAATTTGTGTCAACTAGAAACCCCAAAACGTTTTATTATTTGCAGAAGCAGCTTTACAAATTATTTGTGATTTGTGTCAGATGTAATTAATATGTAGCCTACCGATTTTACGTTGTTTGAATCACCTTGGTTTTACTTTCTTGTTGTGTTCATGGTAACATTATTAATTAATTTGTTGGACCTATTTTACTATAATTCTTGCATTTGTACATGTAGGCCTACCACAATCTCATCCAATCACATCACTGAAACTCGAAGGTTAAGGGAGGTAACCGGTGGCCAGCTTTTGGCACAAGATTGTAATGCTTGGTGTGCTCCTTTTAAAAATTTGTTTCAATGAATCCATATGTTAAATAAAGCAATAAATAAACACGTCTATTACACAGAGTGGTTTTGTTCAAAGATTACATTTGCATGATAGTGTTCCAGCCTTAACTAATTTAACTGTTCCATATAACCCAATATCTGAGGTTTATAACTAGTTCTTCCGTTTTAGCCCTACGTCCCGACTATCCCAACCCATGCTGAAAGTTAAAAAATCGATCCGCCACTATCGCCGGCCTCTCAAAACATGTATCTGATTTTTCTCGAAAAGGACATACAATGGTGTTCAATTTTGTATGGGGCTATTGGTATAGCCCCTATTATGAAGTTTACTCATTTTTAGCTAAATGCGCGAAGGACTACCTCAAACAATCTGTTACTGAAAGCCTATTAATAGTTGGGTTTTTGTAGCTGAATTGTATACCTATAAGTCTGAACCATTGTATCTAATCTAAACGGTCAAATGTCTAAATTAAAGCTGATTTAGCGTTTTAGATGCAAAATATAAATACGCATAGTGAGTCGTGAGCGGGTTATTATCGCTAATCGAGCTTGTAACCCGGTTCTCATGTTTAAGAACCCAGTTCTCGTGTTAAAGACTCCCTCCTCCAGAACCTCGGCCGAAATCGCCAGGTCATTTTCTGGGTCAAATAACCGCCGGGTGCATGATGAGCTAATGCCACCAGGTATTTCAAAGAATTTCCAAAAATACTGTAGTTTCTTTTCTTCCACAATACAAAAAATGGTAGTAAAGAAGAGAAAGGGGGAGTCCTCTACATACCGGAATAGCTTGGCCCTGTACCGGCTAGGGCTCCAACGAGGTTACATGTATCTATTTAAAGCGATAGTAAATTTGCCAATGGATCGATATCTATTAGGAACTAGTCAGTGTCCAATTTTCATTTCTTTGTAAAAGCGTTTTAAGACAGTCTGGTTGGAAGCAGACATTGTAAAATTTGTCCTGTTCGCTCATTCGTTTCAGTGTGATAAGTTTGAGTGCCCGAATTGCAATTAATGACGATTTGTTTATATTTATTCTCTGTTGGAAAACGGTCGTCACAAGAGTCATCATATACATGTACATAAGTAAGCATAGGCATGTGCTATATTAATGATGGTTCCACATAGGCAACAGCTACCACATGTGTTGCATAGTTCCCAATGAAAGCAGTTGTCATTTCAAATTTTCTACAATACATGAACTTGATTTAAATTTTGAAGAAAAAAAGAAAACAGTAAAAAGATAGGCCTATATATTTTTGTTGCTATGTCACACTGACAAAAAAACCATTTAGTGAGCCAGAAGTTGGCCACAGTCCACCACGTAAAATTGTGACAGCTAAATTCTTATTTCCATGGTCTTTTGAATTTTTATTTTTATTTTCAAGGTAGTGTGCGAACCAGGTTTATGTAAGCCTAGTCAGTCTAAATCTGCTAGACCTAACACCCGCTACCAAAAAATGCCTGAATAGTGAAAGTCGAGTGAAAAAATGAGAGGAGCCCCATGAAGAACAACTTCTCGGGACAAGGTGTGTCAGGACGTGAAACTCTACTCCACACCTTGTCACAGTTAGGCCATATTCTAGTCAAACACGCAGGAGTTATCCTTCATAGTTTGAGTAATCTGCAATGTGCAGCAGCATGATGCCTTATATCCCTCTGATAAAGGTTCGAACATTGAAATACATTGAAGTCTTATTTAAAAAAAGGACAACCCTTAACATAGCGCTGTAACATTGTTTGTTTGTTTGTTTGATTGGGGTTTAACATCGTACTCAAAGGTATTTCACTTATATGACGACAGATAGTGCTTTAACAGATAACCAAGAATATGCATAATTAGCGTCCGTGCTCGAAAAGAAAATTATCTTACATGATATTCCGGCAAAGACAATACACTGTTGGACAAAATGGCAGATGTATTTGATTGGTCTCTTTGTTTTTTCAATTCGCTTTGATCTTAGTCTGACCACCGAAAAGGGGTAAGTGTGGCAAGGTTATGACAGAACTTCGTGGAGACATCAGACTTGCCTAGGGAAGATGCATGAAGAGAGAATTTAGATCAAAGAAATTCATCTGTTAATCGAAACAAACAGTGTATTTAACCAAAAAATTGGTTTGACACTTAGGCAACAGCCCCATATCAAAGTCTTTAGGATCTAGTTATCATTTTTGTCGTATTTTCTGTTTTTATTTTTAAACCATCGTTCAAGCACATTTCTTTCATTTCATTCATCCTTTATAACTACATGTATTGTAAATTAGCAACAAAGATTTTCAATATTAATTTTTTTTTTCTCTTCTCTTCTCCTTTCTCCCACAATGCAAAAATGTTACTGTTGATACCATACAAAAATATCATTAATCAGTTCACAATAAGGCAGAAAAAATGGAGCATCCTCTTTTTAAAGGGGTTGGAAACTAAAAGGTATCTTCAACGATTAAACACAGCTGACAATCAGTGTATCGAGATACAATCGTATGGTGATTGAATATCGAGATACGTATCATATCGTGAGATTTCCCAAGATACTCAGGCCTAGTCATGAACCTTCTGACCAATAAAGTGCGTTATATTTTTCACCACTTAAAATAGATTTTTATTGCTAAATTAAATATCAATAACAAAACATGTAGGAAACTCGTTTTGAAGACGAAAATAAGTTTTTATTAATGCTTGTGGACATTTATAGTGTGTCTTTTTTCTGTTGAAATACATCGCTGTCATAATAGTGATAAAAGGGATAAAGTACAATGCAGTCAGTCCAAATATATCGACTTTATTTATATGAATGTTAAATATTTCAGCCGTCAAATATATTTTTCTCCACGGATGGTGTAGTGAAGATTGGGGATTTTGGTTTGGTGACTGCCCTATCAGAACAGACAGATACCCAGGTCCTAACAAGCAATAGTACAGAGCCAGAGGAGAACCACACAGCTCAAGTGGGAACTCAACTCTACATGAGCCCTGAACAGGTAAAATACAGTGGCTGACAAATAACAAAATTTCTGCTACTAGTTTAACTATACTCTAAAATCTTGTTACACAGTTGCCCTGGGCACAAAAAAACCCTAATAAAAATATGTTGACTGTTGTCTCCCTCAATGACCCAGGACCAATACAGCATGAATGCAGTCACGTATCTGTAGACAAAGGGTATTTCCCTCCAAATGCCTGGCACTGTATAGAAAGAATAACACTTACTTTCGCTTTTAGCATTAAACTTTGCATCTGTTGTACTCGATATCAGTGCATTTATAACTCACTGTTAAATCGAAACAGTTGCTATTACCACAAAAGTTGTAGATATATTTTGAAAACACATTGAACAGGATTTTTTGAATCATGTACCTTTTCCACAATAAAAGTTACACTGTGTCGAATGTTTAAACATTTTTTACGTTTTCTCCGGTTATATGTGTAAATAGAATTATGAAAGGTAGAACTCTAGCAACTTAATCCATAGTAGGAAAAGAAATTAGATAGTTTAATACTTTCTGTTGATTTTATTACTTGAATCGTGTTTGTGAAGTCAACGAAAGTATGAGGCGCCACTGTGATGTCATTAGCGCATGTCTGTGATTTTTGTGATCACTCCTGTGGCGCCATTAGATGGTCTTGAAGACTGCCAAATTTCAGTATAATTGCACGAGACGTTTGGGAGGAGTTTCCAAATCAAGGTTTTTGCTAGTTCAGAAGAGTGAAGTGACCTAGCAAAAATCGTAGTGCAGTGCACTGCTAGAGTCATACTCATACCTTTCATAGCAAGTTTGGTGGCTCTAGCTGCAACCATTTCAACTTGACAAAAAAACACAAGCAATTATACGTTATAGAGTGCGAAAAAGAATGATAATAATAACAGTGACAAATAAACCGAACGAAAACAATAGGGCTTCCAGCTAAATGCTGGAACCCCTAATAATACTGCAAGAGTAGCATGTTCCCCTGGAAATTGCTCAAGATTTACCTTTGATTTCATAACAAATTTCCTGCAGATGATGATAGAAAACATAATAAGACACTGTTTCAAAATTGCTCAAATAACCCAGGTTTAAATGGAGCAAGATAGCGTCATGGTATATTCTTGGTTTATACTCAATTTGATTGGCTTTTTTCTGACACTAGTTTCACAAAATGAAAACAGAGCACAAACAGCATAGGTTTGTCTATTTTAAAACAGGATATCTCTATAGGTCAACAACAAAATTTCAATATATACTTTAAGACATTTTCTATTGGGTAAAGAGATGCGTTTGTTGTATTATCACCTCCTTTAAGTAACTGGGTGTCCAATTTTTACAGTTTTCATATCTCTCACATGTTAAGGTTTCTTAAAACAGGGTGTACAAAGATCGAGGCAATTGTTCAATTCAAGGTCTCCAAAGACGAGTGGACACCCCTCTGCCAAAGCCTTTCCTGGCACGCCATGTACTATGTTGAATACTAGTATGGCATTAAAATCCCAATCAAGCAAACAAATCTAAATTGTTTAATTTGTAAACAAATGTGAATCGCGGCCAAACCATTGAACAAATATATTGGAGTAATAAAATATTATGGATGATGGAACAAACAAACAAAAAAATGTAAATAAAAATATGTATTTATATGCAGGTGCATGGAAAACCGTATGGACAAAAAGTGGATATTTACTCTTTGGGGGTGATTCTGTTTGAGCTGTTGTATCCATTCGCCACACAAATGGAAAGAATACAAACACTTCAAGATGTAAAAAATCACAGATCTCCAGAGAGATTTAAGCGTGAAATGCCATCAGAGGTATGAAAACAAGTTCTTTTTATACGCCCGATGAAAATCTGTCATATTATGGTATGATCTGTGTCCGTCCAGTAGGCTCCAATCCGTTTCCAGAGCAGAACTCAAAAACTATCAAGCCAATCTTTATGCAGCTTGGTAGGCACATTAGCCATTAACTGTGGTTGTGCCTTTTGCAGCTATGGATTCATCATTTTAAAAATCAGTCCATCTGTCTGGCCTGGCCTGATGGCTCCAATCCATTTCTAGAGCAGAACTCGAAAACTATAAAGCCAATCTTTTTGAAACTTGGTAGGCACATTAATCAGTAACTGCAGTTGTGCCTTTTGCTATTAAGGATTCATCATTTTAAAAATCTCGTCTTATAAGTGAAATACCCTTGATTACGACGTTAAACCCCAAACAAACAATTTTAAAAATCAGTCCGTCTCTCTATCTGTTCGTCCGGATGGCTCCAATCCGTTTCCTGAGCAGAACTTTTTTTTTACGGATTCATCATTTTAAAAAACAGTCCGTCCATCTTGATCGCTCCAAATCGTTACCAAATCCATTAACACTGTATAAAAAATTCCATGGCTTCCATAGTTTGACTGGTACCCAAATCAATTTTCCTCTTTTTTTGCATCCTTCCTTAGAACGTGGCATGTTGCGTGCCATTGTCTGAAAGGTTTTTGGTTACCACGGTCACCCCACGAGGGCGTTGTTAGGTTTACTAAAACTGTTGTTTATATCAGGTATAAAATTGAAATTAGCATCTGACTGCAAAAATTGTTTATTGTTTTCTATTTGTCCCAGTTTCCCAACAAAAAAAGATTGTGCGATTTTAGAGTGAAAAAACCTTGAGTGTTATTTCTGATTATTTTCACAAAGAATTCAATAAAATTTGTTGTGTTCATGTACGTGTAGATTGACCCAAAACATTAAATTTCAGAGAACATAATTGTATACTGACTGCAAATAATTCATATAGACAATGTTGTAAATTTGGTTTATGCTAATCTTTCAGCATCATTTTGTGACATGGTTGTTGGCAAATGACCCTGAGAAGAGACCTACTGCTAAGGAAATCGCCAACAGCTCTCTGTTAGAGGATTTCTCTGCCAGGCATCATGTGCCAAAACGCCTTCGGTCCAGAACTATATCTTCTGAGAGTACTGGAGCCAAATGAGTGCCCAGTCAGTTTTGTAAAACATAGACATTTGGCTGTGCAAAATGGAGTTTGATCATTTAAAGTCGAACAATATAGTTCCAGTAACATCTTGTAAGCACATGTCTAATAAGAGTTCAAACTAAGTGTAAACTGGTACACTTTAATATTTGTTCACTGGGAAAGTGCTAGATTTGCTTATGTTAAAAGACAGTAAAACAGAAGATAAAGTCCTTGTCAACATTTTACACATTACCAACCTGTTAACAAAAATGGTATTAGATAGTTTGTGAGATTCCTCTTTCTATAATTAAAGACACTTAAATGTTGGTGCTGTAAATAAATGTATGGTGGACCTTAAATGCTATGTTTTATTTATATTTTCAACAGATACAAATATCCCAAATTACTCAAAATTAATTTGGTGCAAAACAGAAGATGAGGAAATAGTCATAATAAAGTTATAGTCCAACTGATGCGTAACATTTGAATGACAATGAAATTGCTACAACCAATGTGTTCCCGCAGCCTTGGCTAAGTTGTTAGCTTGTTCACTAATCCTACTTTGATATATAGTTAACGGGATCAAGTCTGTCGACAATCTGATAGGTTTAGAAGTGAGGCTCCAGTAATAGCAGGGTGTTTTTTATGAGGTTTCGTCTCGGTTTTCCACCATAACTAGGCAAGGAGCAGTGTTTAGTGGACAATCTGTTGTCTGTTGTGCCTTCCATTGGAAAACACAGAAATCTACAAAAAATATACTAGCATTTTTGTTGATAGTTTGGTTACATGCATTATATGACTATGTATTTTTTTCATACCCTTTCTTTCTTACCAAACATTCCTTAGTTCTCCATTCTGTTTTATTAAGCTCTCTCTGCATTTAAAGTCATCATCCGAACGGACCATGTACAATTCACCAAAACCACACCGAATTTTGGAAAATTACAAATGGATAAAGTCCTTTACATAATAAAATGCTTTTGGTCAAATATTTTCTATGGTATCATGGCTTTATAAATGTGCATTATTAGGCCTGTATTACACACCTCTCAATGATCACTCACATTGGACTTGCTCGTTGCTCACCAGACTAGTGAATACGGTTTTAACTACTATATTAGTAACGTGCCACAATTAAGATTTTTTTTTAAATGTATAACAGCGGTTGATCGCTCACAGTCACCTCTTTTTTGGCCTCTGTCACATATTTCAATAAGTGAAGACATATAAGTTATGTATGTAAACCTATTTATGTTTTTCCACTTACACAGATTTTACTGTAACAATCGTTTTTATACGCCCGATGAAAATCGGTCATATTATGGTATGATCAGCGTCCGTTCGTCTGTCCGGTAGGCTGCAATCCGTTTCAGGAGCAGAACTCGAAAACTATAAAGCCAATCTTTATGAAACTTGGTAGGCACATTAATCATTTACTGTAGTTGTGCCTTTTGCTATTAAGGATTCATCATTTTCGACATCCGTCCGTCTGACTATCCATTCGTGCGGATGGCTCCAAGCCATTTCGTGAGCAGAACTCAAAGACTATAAAGCCAATCTTTATTGAACTTGGTAGGCACATTAACCATTACCTATAGTTGTGCCTTTTGCTATTACGGATTCATCATTTTATAAATCTGTCCGTCTGTCTGTCTGTTCATCTCGAATCAGTTTCCGGAGCAGAACTCGAAAACTATAAAGCCAATCTTTATTTAACTTGGGAGGCACATTAACCATTAACTGTAGTTGTGCCTTTTGCGATTACGGATTCATCATTTTAAAAATCTGTCCGTCTATTTGTCAGGATGTCTCGAATCCGTTTCCGAAGCAGAACTTGAAAATTATGAAGCTAATCTTTATGGAACTTGGTAGGCACATTAACCATTAACTATAGTTGTGCCTTTTGCTATTACGGATTCATCATTTTAGAAATCATCATGTTTGTTCGTTCTTCCAGATGGCTCCAATCATTAGCATTTTTCCTTGGAATGTGGCATGTTGCGTGCCATAATCTGAAATGTCTTGGGTTACCATGTTCACCCCACGAACACCGGTGTTGGGTTTACTAAAACTCTTGTTGTAGAAGACCTGGTGGCTGAGTGGACTAGGGGGCCGGCTTTACTGCTGGCGATTCGGTGCCTGACAGGGAGGGTCGTGTGTTCGATTCCCGGATGGGTTTCAACCTGCAATTTTTTTTAACTAGAATCTGTTTCAAACAAAGAAAGTGTTATCCCAAAATAACGAAAAATACTGTTAATCTTCACTTTCTAAAAGACACAAAATTATTCATAACATAGTATTTGTTCTTTATTTTGTTATTCCACTTGTCCAGTGCCTAACCCATTGAGCCATGGCTCGGACTATACATCAATATGTTAGTTTCGCTTTCACTTACATTTAACAAAATATTCCTGGGTGTAGCTTACTTTCTACCATGCTTTGACTTGTCTTATGTATAATTTAAAAAACGTGACACCTACACTATTGTACATTCAACCTTGTTATTAAAGATAGGCTTAATATAACTACATTGTGGACATTTTGTTTATAAATATTGTTTGCAACGATAGCCCAATGGTGTGTGTGTGTGTTATATAGTTATTTGAAGCAGACGATCCTGCTTAACTATGCCTCCATCAAATTTTAGAAATCAATTTGTCTAAATGTTCTTTTCAATGGCTATTAACAGAATTTTAACGGCTTTATCAGAGGAATTTTACAAATAAATCAAAGGGAAACAAAGTGTATTTTTAATTGCCTTTTTATTAGCTCAAGTAGCATTAATGATTAAATATTTTATTCCATGAACTTATACTATTTGTGGACAAAAAAGCGTCTTACTTGTGGTTTCAGATTTGTTTCTTGACAAAGAATCATGGGACAGTGTCAGACAGAGCATGGCCTTTCCCTACATGAACCAGAGGTACAAATAAGCTTACTGTTAAAATACGGTTATATTTGTTCACAACTACAGGGTCAGACATTTACCAGATTACATTGTCTTCAGTTTGTTTAAGAACAATGTCACATGATATATTTGTTATGTGGATTGCAATTACACTCAAATACTCCTGATACATTTCCACCATACTGTGTACATATTTGATGTTAGGTGATGTGACTACTGTAAGTTTCACTTTAGATTTAATCCAACTAACAGTGTTTCGAAAAAAGAATAGCTTAAACGGGAATTTTAATTCAAATTTGTGTTTGTTTGATTGGGGTTTAACACCGCGATCAGGGGTATTTCACCTATAAGACGGCATGCCAGCCCAATGACTGGAGGAAACCATCCTTCGCGTCACTGGCTAATCTCTACCAGAGTTGTCGTTCGTGCCTCTCTCCATAGACTTCTGTAAACGCCTCACCGTTTTACAGGATTCTTGTCAAACGTATTTCCATTATAAAAACCAATATTTAATTCAAAACTATTTGACCATTCGTTTTCATATGTGCAATTGCTACACAAAGTTCAATTTTAAACGGGCGCTATATACTTCTGTATATATAGCAATGTTTTCCTGTTTTTTGGGGTACGTCGGCCAAAAACCATTACGCTGGGCCTTTTTTCCATGGGGTATTCCAATGTTAGACTTGGAAAATAGTCCCTACTTCTGTGCAGTTGAGAGAGATCAATGGAATGAGGCACGAACAACAACTCTGGCAGAGATTGGTCACTGGCAACATGGACGGCGGAATAGGACCATGACATGACAAACAACATGTATACTTCAACCTATTGACTTGCTGGTAACCCTAAGTTCTGAGAGCACCAGGCCACCATGAAGCTCACGCCCAACCAGCGGTTTGAAATAAAAGAATAAAGAACGCGTTCTCTTTTAAATGAGAATGGAGGGCATAAAAAGAATGCCAGTATATAGTCCGAAAGCAGCACTTTAACAAAATGGGGCTCTACCCTGGCAAAGTTGGTTGTGCATTAGACCCGATTCCAAAGATTCGAAGCCGACGGGTAGCATGGAAATCGCCATGGCATTAGGTCCATCCGTCTTTTCGCATCCATGTCATAACATCCCTTTCTGCATTGTTTATCAGATTTCGATCAAATTTTGAAAACTTATAAATAAGTAAAGACAAAAGGGTATGCATGCTGTATTTTTCACCACGCTGACGTCATTATTTTTTTTCTGTAGTTATTACCGTTAACTTCTAAATCATACAAATGATCATTCCGTCATTTCTCTAGGTCAGTTTGTGTGAGTTCCTCTTGCCCTGGTGCTCCTGGTGCTGAGTGGCTCAGGGGAGGCAGTAATTGTCGGCGCTTTGTTTTGCGCCCTGCCTTGTCCTTGGTTATTTTCAGTAATCTCGAGGTTTGTTTTTCATCGGACTGGCCTGCCGTCAAAAGAAGTGGAATAACCAAAATTATGACATAAAACTCTAATCAAGCATACAAACAACACATCTCCCTCACAGTATTTTTCAGGTTTTAATAAAAATGGCGGTGGTTGGGAGGTAGCTTCCCGATGCCCTTATTCTCTCGGAGCTATGGGGCTTCAGAAAGTACGTTTGCTGTGGTCCTGGCCTTGTCCTATTTTGTCTTGTTGCCAGTGACGTCAATTATGGTTTCATTCCCCTATTAGGCTGACAATCTGTCTTATAGGGGAAATATCCCTTACCACATCGTTAAACCCAATCAAAGAAACAATCATTATATAATTGCCTTGTTACATAAAAACGTGCAAGAACTGTTGACATCCTGATGACCTCATTATTATCGGAATTATGACTCACGTTTCACTAATCTGATACTGAGGGTCATGGTAAAAAAAAATTCCCACTTGCTACCCCACCTACAACACCAAAGCAGAGATAGAGTTATGACAGGGGACTTAGTACCAAAATATTAATCCACTCATTGGTAAACTAAGTGCCAACTACCAAATGCGAAACTAAAACCCTAAATTTAATGCCTTAAAATTAGCCGCAATTTCAGGTCGATTTGAGCATTATTAAGGAAGTTAAAGAAACTGACCTCATTTTGACCTCGTCGATTTGAGGTCGATCGGAGGAGGTCAGATTTCGACCAAATTTCCGACTCACCCTATCCCTTAGAAGAAAATCGAACTTTCACCTCGAATTTCGACGATCGATCTGAAAAGGTTTTAATTTTGTTTAGGTCGCTGAGTTCGAATATGAGGTCGGTTTTGACATAGACCTTATACTTGCTGACTTAACCTTTCAAATTATATAAGATATATTTGACCTTTGTTGACCTTGACCATTCGAAATGTTGTGACCTCGCGTCATGACCTTTGATTCTGACTTTGACCTCTGACTTGCATTGACCATTTGACATAGGTTAGGTTGAATGTCGGTTGATATGCGTTTCGTAGTAACTTAAGGTCAAGGTCAATATCTAGGTCAAAATTGACCTAACTGATTTTTTGTGGTCTAGTACACAAAGTCTGAGGTCATTCGGAGGTCAGATTTTGACTCATTTTTTTACCAAGTTTGATCTCAACTTTCTCGGATCAATCCAGTTTTGACCTACTTGCTGAGTTGACCTCAGACTGTATTTGACCTTTGTTGACCTTGACCTTTCGGCATTTTGTGACCTTAAGTTATGATTGGGTTATCGAGGTCGAATCAAAATCTATGATCAAATGCGACCTTGACTTTGATCTAGAAATCTCCTTGAAAGGTCACGCTTTGATATAGATAAAGTAGAACACTGTTGATATCGATCTGGTTAAGGCCCGTTCTCATGGTGCGATTTGTAGTAACGATTTGTAGCATTCAACTGTGTAGAACCGTGAGAACACTAAAATCGTATGCAACTCGAGTCGCATTCAACCAGTTGTGAGTGAGTCGAAAGATATAGAGCCAGTCCTATTTCATCCTACAAGTCGTATGGTCTCGACCAATCAAAACGCTGCAAATTATTTAGGGGCGTGTCCCTTCGTGTCGTCTGCGCTAGTTTCGCTATTAACAATGTCGTTCAGTTTAAACACCGAAGAAACCGAACGTTTTGTAAATTATTATATAGCTCAAGAGAGCCTATGGAATTTGCAGCATGAGCTTTATTCAAAGAGAGAACACAGGACCGCTGCGCTGAAAATGGTAGCCGAACAAATGGGTACCAGTGGCCGAGAGATGACAGGTAGGATGTGTTTGACAGCTCTGACCCATATTCATTTTATTTGACAGCTGTCAAATCTTGTGTCCTTGTAAATAAAATTGTATTAATTTCCTCACCAATAACAACTGTTACAGCTTATAATCTTGGAGCCGTTGTAGAATTGGTTTTATATAACTAGGCCCATCGTGTTTCATTGATAAATTACACCAATAAAGCATGAATAATTATTTCGCATCAGTAAACGCTGTGCTCAAATTAAATATCCCCAAATTACGTGCGACCAAATTAAAACGAAATGCATTTATGAGTTATGTTATGTCTCCTCCGTCCATAGCCCTATGCAACACTCGCACTGTGCGGCGACATTAAATAGATGACAAAGTGATACTTGTAATTTAACTATTTTAATACAAATAGCGACTAAGTATTGGTGAGTGTCCAAATTTCGTTAGCTCGGGAAAAGTGCAATTTCGACAGACTTTGATCTTAAGCGGGCCATTCAGTATATAAAAATTATTTTAAAGTAACTTGAAGGATAAGGATTGTCTGTGCGGCCTTGTACGATTTCGTCTTTGCCCAAATCAAGCACATCTTAAGCCTGATGTGCTCCCCATTCGAAATTCGACTTCTTGTCATCATCATTAACATTGCAGACTTTAATCATGTTTTACTTTTATCTATTGTGTAATAATCACGACTGTTAGTATTATAGATATTTGACGCATGCCTAGCTCGTGCTATCCTAAAAACAATTTTAGTATCAGCCAGATAAAGAATTTTACATCATTAAGTGGACCTAAAAATTTTAGACCAGCCCCACTTCCCCACAAAACAAAACAACAAACAACTAAAAGTCAAATCAATAACAAAAAGTGAAAAGAAAAAACACAAGACAAAGTGTGAGTGTCATCAAATATTAGTTTAATAAAGAAACCACAAATTGTATACATTATTATAATAAATTAATTAGTATTGTACATTTTATACATTTGATAAAAAATTATTGGTACATTTTTGGTACTTAAATTTAAAAAATCTAAATAGGTCTATGTAGCTTTAATAAATATGTTAGGTGAGTAACTATTTTTTTAAATAATACCTATGCTTAAGTAAAATTGATTTTTTTTTTCTTCAGTTGAACAAGTTTCCAATAAAATCGCCAGTCTGAGGACCTATTATGGCAGGGAACTTAGGAAGGCCACTGCCTCAGAGAAGAGTGGCTCAGGGACAGGCGACCTATATAGATCCAGCTGGGAGTTTTTCAAAATGCTGGATCCCTTCCTCCGGCCCCATGTCCAACAGAGGCCATCAGCAACCAACTTGGTATGCAGATGAGAATTAACCTTTTGGTTTCAGGTCTTTATGTAAATATAATCACATGAATTTTTTTAATATTCCAGACTGGAAATGGTGTAAATAATCATATAGATAAATTGTAAATGTAGATGTTTGGTCAATTTACATAATTATATTTGACAAATTAAATAACATAAACATACATTTATTAATTGCCATTACTCATAAAAAAAATAGCAGGCAGTTGGAGGGAGCTTCATGTTGCCCTGGTGCTCTCAGAGTTAAAGGGGAACATGAAGCTGATCTGTTTGTGGTGTCCGTATTGCGTCCTGTTATAGTCCTGTATTTGTCACGGCCTGTCTTTGTTTGTTGGCAGGGATGTCGAGGGTGGTTTCTTTCACCCATTGGACTGGCACGTCGTCATATATAAGTGAAATACCCTTGAGTATGATGTTAAACCCCAATCAATCAAACAAACAAACAAACATAAAAAATAAGTAATTAAAATTACAGTAGCATATATAAATTGTTAACTTGGTAGGAATAAATATGACCTAATAAAATAATAATTGACCCAACTAAGAACTAATGAAAAATGTTTGCATCAATATAAAAAATGATTAACCTTCAATGTTCAAAACAATCTGCTGTTAATAAACATATAAATGATGACTCTTTTTATTTATTCTATATTTCCAATTTAGACGACAAGATACTCAGAAAGTGAGATGGCAACAACACCGGCACCCTCTATTCAGCCTTTGGAAGACTGCGAAATGGAGGTAGGTTTGTTTATTCTGTTTACAGTATATTGTATTCTTACAGCTTACTATGTTGACACCCCACATTAAAAAGTACACTTAAGATTTTCTGTCCAGCAGAATTAAAATAGTTTGGAATTGATTGATTGATCGATTGGTGTTTTATGCTGTGCTTAATGGTATTTCATTTATGAGACAGCAACAATATTTGACATCAACAAAAGCATAAAATGTGATGTGTTCTGATATTGTTAGAAAGTTAATCAGCCTCCAGAGTTAAGTAAAGACAGTATTGCAGGAGATGGGACTAGCCAAGGAAAAATAGTATTTTTTAACCAAAAGAATTAGATGGTAGAGTATTTTTAAGTATATGTTGTTAACCTTAACATTTAATTTGACTTTTATTACTTTAAACTACCATGTCCCATTGCCATGGAACCTGACCATTGGTCATAAAAAAATCGGTAAATTCTTCCCGAACTTGAATGGCTGAATCTGAATGACGGTTACCCGCCAGAGATAATAGTCCAGGGACATCTGACTGACACTCATTGTCAGCATTTATGTTATCAGCACACACATAGGCACTATCTTTCTTAGTGTATAAAAAATTGTGCAGTGCTACAGCAGCAAGTGCTATCTTCACAGCTACATCTGGTGCTACTTGTAGCGAACGTTTAAAAACACAAAACTTGTTAACCAAAAGGCCAAAGGCATTTTCAGAGACTCTTCTTGCACGTGATAGCCTGTAATTGAAAATTCTCTTGTCTGGTGATAATTTTTTCAATGGATAAGGTTTAAGAATATAAGTTTTAAGGGGAAAGGCATCATCACCAACAACCACACTAGGCATTGGTTCTTTTCTACCATCTAATTCTTTTGGTTTGGGCAGATTTAAAGTGTTATGTTCAAGCGCGTGGGCAAGTGTAGAATTGGCAAAAACTGCAGCATCACCTGCCCTACCATTTGCACCTACATCTACAAAAATAAACTTACAATTTGCATCAACCAGAGCCAACAAAATCAAACTAAAATATTTTTTGTAATTAAAAAACTTGGAACCGCTATTGGCTGGGGCTTTTAAACCGATGTGTTTCCCATCAATGGCACCCACACAGTTAGGAAAGTTCCACTTTTCAAAAAAGTCTTGTTGGACTTGTTTCCATTTTTCTTCTGTGTCTGGTACCTTTAATAGTAAAAATAATGTACGTTATTCATCAAAATAAGTGTTTACTTCAGTAACAGAAATAAATAATAATTAAATTTGTTAATTTTTTTTCAGAGTTTCTGCAGTGTGCCACCAGCAAAAAAGAAGAAAATCACAACTGATAAACTTCAGGGGATGGTATACGAGACACTGCAGGCTGTGCAGCAGAGGTCGCAGAGAAAAGAACCTGACTGTGACGAGTTGTTCGGCCAACAAATTGGTCTTGAGATTAAAAAAATTACTGACCTAAGAAAAAGACAAGAATTAAAATTGAAAATCCAACAGTTAATTTTTGAGTATCAGTTTTTAACAGATTAATGATAGTGTAGTCTAAAGTAAAGTCATTCAATTATTATTATAAAGTTATTTCATCTCTATTACAACAAAATCAAAATTACAATTTTAAGCAACAATTTAAACTTACCCTGATTTATTTACAACTTTAATAATTATATTTAAAATAATGTTGTATTATAAATTTTATCTTCTTAAGTCAGTATTTTTTTAGTTTAATTTTGTTTGTGATGTTTTTTGTGTCCTTTGACAACTCGTCATAGTTAAGTGGTTTCTTCTCTGCCTCTTCTGCTGGACAACTTCAGTAGTCTCATATACCATCCCTTTGTTTTTTTCTTTCATAATAAACATTTTTACTGGTTGGAATACATTTTTTTGTTACTGCATTAGTTTTACTATTTTATCTACTGATCCTATTTACTTTCATAATTTATTTATGTGTTCACTTATTCTATTTCAAAAATTGCCTTATGTAAATATGTACATATAATTTATATATTTGTTTTGTAAATAACTAAATACAGAAAGAAAACACCTGATATTGGCAAAATATCAGAACAATATTTTGTGAAAAGTCTAATACTTAAAGCATTCAAATAAAGAGTAAAATACATTTTTTATTTACTTAGGATGTATTTCTTTTTGATTATTTTAATAATACTGTACATAATAATCTAATTATTTTATATAAATTAAAGTAATTTATAATGGGGTTAATAATTTATTATATAGCTCTCATATGTTTCTCAAGTTTTATTACTAAAATCAAATGAAAATAAATACAACCACAATGGCTAGTTTTGTTTAGGCAATGGTTATTATATTCATAATTTTTAAATAAATGTATATTTATTTATTAAACCGTGCTATAATATATTTATTGAACATGATATGTTCATGTGTTGATCTATTTATAATTAAAAAATAATAAGTACCAGTATAAACTTGTTGTGACAACAGATATATGAAAATGTCGAATTATGTTTTATTTATAAATTATATACCTGTAGATATTTCTTTTGAAGTACATCGTATATTGCCTGGCAAACGTCAGGAATAAACTGACAAATGGTATTCCTTGGAATTCTGTATAAGAATTCAAGAGAACCATAGCTGTCTCCTGTAAAAGAAAAATGAAATAGACAAACTTATTGGTTATGTTGGTATTTCAGTGGCTGGCTAGCAATTAAAGCAGAACAAGTATTTCTTTATCATACTAATGAATTAAAATGGGAAACAACTCCAATGGGGAAGTCCCTTTAGAAAGGTTGATCACTTCTTCATATATAGCCCGTGATAAAATAATAACTATAGATTTGGCTGATCTCACAAAAAGTTTATCTTTATTATAAGTTTGACAGATTTAATTATATGGACAAATCCGCTTGGGATGTTATTTTTGTATGTACACGAATGTGAGTACATAAATAGATTTTGTCTTTGAACAACTCGCGGAACATTCCGCTTTGTTAAAATTGATGGGAGATAACTCAGTTTGGGAAATCCCTTTTGTCACCTTGGAAACGACTGTCTTTAGAGTATCGTATCGCAAATAAACGTGCGCGTTTGCTTAGTTTTACAACTATGTTAATCTTATTTCATTAAATGAAATAACATTTTTGTGAATATCCAAATCAACTATGAGATTTAATGGATTAAAAGGCAGTGTTATACTCACCACTGGCTAAATAACGCAGCGTGAGAGCCAGTTTTTCTCCTGCTGGAAGTGCATCTCGCATGATAGTGGAGTGTTTCTGGATAATTGGCCCAACAAGGTGGAGAAGTTCTTCGAAGTTGGCTCTGTCCATTCTTAAAAAGTTGAAGTAAGCTACTTTGTCCTCAGCGTCTAGTTCATTCAGCAGTGCATGATAAGCACCTAAACTCGCTCGCCTCAATATCCAATCCCGTACCCACACGGACTTGCGCTTTCGTTTTCTTTTCGCAGTAAGAGCCAAAAGGCAAGTGGCGATTGCTAATTTATCTTCATCAGAAGAATCCATATCCAAATAGACCAGAAAACAACAGAGCAAAACAATCAGAAATCGATATCAACACAGGAACATAGCAACGGTACTTTCTAGCGAATATCGCGAGCTTTTACGAGAGAGTTGTATGCGACTTTAGTTAATACGATTTTAGCTCACGACAGTCGCATACTACAAATAAGGGGAATCCCCTTAAAAATCGTTACTACAAATCGCACCGTGAGAACGGGCCTTTAAGGATACTCGAACCCCCTACAGAGTTCTTTTACATTTCGCCGTTTTGCTTCCAAACTACTGTGAATTTTGCAACACATGTATATATATTCTGAATCGTCTTTTTCTGCAGAACAGTTATACGTGAATTATTTTTTTTCTAAAACTTACAGAAACAATATTTTGCATAAAAAGTAGTTTCATTAAGTTTCTTCCTGTTTGTCTTAGTTTTCTGGCAATATTGTGTTAAGGGTCAGAAATCACAAACATGAGTCAAAATAGTACAGTATCCTTGCTCGGTCCCCAATGCCGGTTAGCTTATCTATATGGCACTTGCATACTTCTAGTTAATAGACTTCTGCAGTAAATATATAGAAATAACATATTTATTTGTTCATATTTTAGTCCCAAAATCAGCCTGTGGGGCTTCTCCAGGTGACTAGGAATGCGTAGCTTCCAGGGGCCTAGGCGGCCCCTGGACCCCGGCCTAAAAAAAATCGCTCGGCAATTGTTTTTTCAGGATTTTTCAACAATATCCGCCTCTGTTCTTTATATTGTACCTGAACGACCTACCGGCATTACTCCAGTCTTCATCGTGTCTGCTATATGCAGATGATGCAAAAACATTTAAGAAAATCAGATCTCCGGAGGATTCAATTAAATTTCAAAACGACCTCGACAGATTTCAAGCTGGTGTAATAAGTGGCAGTTTGTTCTCAATATTGATAAATGTCATGCTGTTAGTTTTACAAATAAACC
>JAVFBX010247021.1:0-10177 GCA_034783855.1 Mopalia kennerleyi | reverse complement strand
TGACGTCGAGATTGGTTTCCTTATTGGTTGTCATATGAGGGAAATAACCTTAAAAACTGTAATAAGCCCCAATCAAGCAAATAAACAATTTAGTTATCAATGCCATTATAACAATTCTTATAAGTTCTTTGTCCTGGTCAATTGTCTGTTTTGTAGTTTAACTGAATGTTGACGTCTGAAGGAGTTTTCATTATTTACAATACTTTCCAAAGGAGAAAATGTTGATTAATTGCTCAGCACAGTTATGAAACATTACATTTTTAACAGATGTTCTTGAAGTGGTGTGTTATAATGTAGCGGATGTACATAATTGAGTCTTGAGATCCGTTGTTATGCGGAAGCTAGATAAGGAACTCATAAGAATCAGCAGGAAAGCTTTCTCAAATAAAACATGACATTTATGAAAGCTTTTAATGACACATCATCAGCACACATAATGTCTTACAAAATAACTTCAAAATGTCCGACCCGAATTTCACAAAATTTAGACAGTCTTTCATGACATTTACTGATAGATTTATAGTAAATTCCATATTCCAAGTTCTGTGGCCCCTCATGTATATGAGTGTGTCACAGGATGTGGCTCTCGGGGGGTGTTTTTCGAGGTTTCCTCACAGTTTTCCACCATAATGGGCAGGGAACAGGGCGAAGTGGACAATCCGTCGTCATATAAGTGAAATACTCTTGAGTACGACGTTAAACCACAATCAAACAAACAAACGTATTCCAAGTTTAATAATATATTTGTTTGTGCCATGATCAAATTATTTTGTACTTCTTGTCAATTGGTAGTATAGCATTCAAATTTACACAGGTTGTGTTCTTCCATTCTTATCTTTGACTTTCTTCAAAAAGAATATATCATTGTTTAAAAACCAAATTACTGTCTTTGTACAAGACTTGGAGCCGTGGGCTACCGTAAGCACTTACTAATCCTACTCCAATGTACCGTTTAGTCCATCATTTGTATTATAGAGTCACACAATGTGCGTCTGACAATCGCAGGGTGGTTTTTACGATAATGTTAGTGAAATACCCTGGAGTACGACGTTAAACCCTAAGCAAACGAACAAAGAAACAAACAAATTGAGACAAGGTTTGTGCTGTAGATGTTTGTAACTTTGTGAAAGTGTCTGAACTTTTTTGTTCATTGGCACAAGGTCCATTCAACCAATTATTGTGTCTTGTCAAATTAGTTAGATTGTTACAGTACATGTTGTCAGTATCTATTCAGTTGAGTGCACAGTGTCTGATGTGGTTTTAGTTTGATTTCGTTATTGAGCAGCTTACTCGCTAATCCCTGTCTATCAATCAGGTGGCAAGTGGGATTAATGTGGGCTGAATAGCTGGCTGATTGCTGGTTACACGATCCCTAATGATACATGTACCTAGATGTTATCTTCCTCAGCGCAACACTCAAATAATGCTAAGTTCATACAAAGTTTACGTGTGCTTACAAAGCAGAAGTAATTCCCATTAGAAGGGTCGACCAGACTCTGCTGTAATGGTTTACTATTTACTCGGGACTGGTTACTTGAGGAATACTCGAGGAAGATTAATTTTCCAAACAGAGCTCAACTCTTCACTCTATATGATTGTGTTAGGCTGACGTATTCTTGTTCGACGCAGTCATATTTGTCAGTATACTTGAGCGAAGCATTGAGCTTTATTCAATCAATCAATGCTACATGTATTTTGTATCATCACATGTAAAAATTATTGATCATCAATATAAGATGGTTTCAATTAGGTACATGTAGTGTTAGCCAGAAATGAAGAAGAGGGTGTCTCAAATCTACTTTTTCATCATTTTAAATTTCCCCCATCTTTCCAACGTTTAGTTTGATTGAAACATTGTGTCTCAAAAGGTGTCCCAAAGACACTGAGACACCAACACTATGGGTACATGTACATTCTACTGATCCTCCAACAGATTCTCTGGGTTCTGCTTAACATGAAAACCACATTATTCAGTTCTTTTAACATGGGATTTTTACATATCCAGACTGAAGGCGTTCTTTTTATCACGCTGCATAGCCTTTGTCTGATTTCTTTCGCTGAACATAATGACTTGTCTTTGATTAGATCATGATTGCTGCTGTCTTTTGGCTGACATTGATTGGGAATAGGGAAGAAATGTGGTTTTGATCCTGTCATACTTTATGTTGTTATGCTGTTCTTACTGGTTATAACACGCTGAACAAAAGTGACAGACTATATCGAAAATCACTTAAGCTGTGTTCCGTGTTTTCCATCTAAAAGGTCAGGAGCAGTTGCCTGTAAATGTATTCTTCTCTCATGAAATCGTACTCCTTGGGGGATCTTTAGGTACCCAGTAAAAGCTGTATTGATTTCACTTCTAATACCTCCCATAAATCCCTCTTCAAGGTTAGACAAGGGTGTAGTCTCTTTATCAGGACAGGGTACAAAAAATGATCCTGAGAGACGCATGCATTGGTCAATGGAGATTCAGGAAAACATGGTAGTAGCTTGATCACAAGGAAAACACATAAAAAAAAAGACTTGACTGAAGTTAATTTCAGCCATGATTGTTTCATTGAAATAGATTTTCTTGAAAATAAGGCCATAATGCAAAATGCCAAGCATAAATTATTCGGAAATAATATTATAGTTTATCCAAGAATTGAACTGTATGACAAGTAGCATTAATACCAAGCCTTAAAAAAAAGGATGTGATCAAGGCTGTGCTTGTTGAAAAAAATTTATTTGTCGAAGAATTGTTTTTTTTAAAACATGGGGGCAAGTATTAAGACTGATCGAATCGACTTGATTTCAGCCTTATAGGACTCTAGAATGATGTGCTATGCGGGCTGCCTTCAATATATTCATGTCTGTATGTTAAATTGAGGCTAAACAATGTATTGATAATTCTATCAGTTTTTACCCTCATTAAGAAAATCAGATGTCTGATTTCTACATTTCTACAAACCAAAATATAGAAAAATGTAAAGAACCCAATATCATATATTGCACGTGAAACCGGTTTGAGCTCCATTACAACTAACAAGATAATTTGTACCTGCTTCATCAGGGTTTGCCACCTATTACTGACTATATCATCATATTAACACCAGACAATGAGACCTTCATACTGATTAACTGTAGTCTTTATATTGTTAAGATTATAAGTCCAGCATCTTGACATCTATGCAATTCCTTTAAAGTTTTCTAATTATTATGTACCCCTTTTAAACCTGTTTCATGGGGTTTGGACGCTGCCTTTTTTTTTGTGAATTATATCTTGCCCTCTTCCAAGATATCCGTAAAAACAATGCATATTCAGCTGCAATTGTTAAAAATATAAGAAAACAAGTAACAAATGTGGAAAAAATGTTCATTCTATCGATTCACACTGATCATCATTTTCATAAAACTTGCTATGTTTTGCTTGGATAGTAAATGATGGGTGCCAAAACTTTTGACCTGGATCCGGCCCTGAAAAATGATATTTATGTATCTCAAATCTTTCAAATTTGTCAAGTGTTGTCACTGATTGATCTGAGAAAAAACTTGATGTATATCATTGTGAACATCAACAGCTATCAAAACATACTTTGTACAATTATCCTCTTTAATTTATCAGCTAAGTATTAAATGTTCAGGTCAACCCTAAACCTATTGGTATCTACATGTACCTGTCAGTAAGATGCACTTAGATTAGACTTATATTTGTCTGACCCAACAATACAGGTTTTCAATGAAAAAATATTTGAATGTTAATTAAAAATGTGCGTCCATGATCATAATTTTACAGTAAATCTGTTTCAATCTCTTACTAATTTAATAATATGTAAGCTTACATGTACTTATTACACATGCAATAAGACCATAACCAATATTTTTTCATTTCATGTTGAATGGCTGAGTATTTTATTTGATGCCTGTAAAAGGAATATTTCACAGAGATTTGAGGCAAGTTATAACGTCTGAAAATACAATGTGGCAGGTAGAAGTTTTGTCTGCGTCAGAAGGCTGTTGTTTCCAAACCATTAAATGTCGGTCGGCCTTATATAGAAACCTAGCCAGGTTGGAATGAATGGCTATTTCAGTAGCTCTTCCGCTCTGATGAATGGAGGAGAAGCTGTCACAGTTACTAGAGAAGATAAATGTTTGTCGGGAAGTAGTAGAAAGTGGATCCTTTTGTAGAGGCGGAAGATTGCTAATCGTTCTTCTGTTCCCAGATTCATTGCCGACAGTTAATAACTAGAAAACAGTTAGCAGAACACTATATTTTATCTTATGTGTACAGTCTTTCCTTCAGCCAACAATTAATTATGTTAAATAGTTTAAAAAAAGTAATGATATAGTCTACTTAATCGCATTGCATACTGTCTATACAGATGTCAGACACTTCGTCAATTGAATTACTGATGTATTTATTTGTACGCTAATCTAAGAATTCTTACATAACTCTTGGAATCTGTTCACATGTGGAATAGACATGCCAAGATTTGCTCCAACAAACTCTGTGTGATTTATGTAACAAATCTCCAGAGAAACAAAAGAGAGTATACAAAAAACATATATCTGAAAATGTGTAATACTTTTCTACCCATTTTAGTATGATCCAGAATGCCCTTCTAAATATTATCGATTTTTTTATGGTCTGGTATAAAGGGGACCGAGTCAAGAAACTATTAAACACGATTATCACGCTCAAATTCGTGTCATCAAATCGCAATATTCATAATCAGCATTCTTAGTTGTGGTCTTTGCGATGTTGCAACAATGTTACTGCCTAAAAAACAGTCTTTCATTTCTTCCATTTGTTGACAAGAGCTTTAAAATTTAATACATAATGGCCAAAATAAGGATTTTTACTATCATTTCCTATTAAGCTCAAGAATGGAGATGGCAGTTAATTGGCCAGTTGAGATTGATTAGGTGACTATAAGAAGAATGATCTTTTGGGGTTGTGGATTGATTTAGACTTGTACCAATACCTGCTATGTGCATCTGAAGCTCAAAATAATCTGGCATATGTTGCAATTCACAGAACTTGATTTTCGTGAGGGCAAATAACAGTTGCAATCAGAGTTTAATAGGGAGCGAACAAAAAAAACCTTACTATGTCTTAAGGAAAGCACTTCAAACTGCTCACACATGATTTCTAGTTTGCCAATGTTTAAGGGGTTCTTGAAACCACCAAAATCATTATTCACTGACATCTTTCTATCAGTTATTTAAAAATAATGACATTTGGATGGTTTGGGATCTAGAAACCATTAGCTCATCACTCTGTGGTATAAGTGTGTCAATAAAATACATGTACTGTAAACACCTGAAATAGCAGGAAGATGGAGAGACCAATTACAATAGTTATGACTCTTGCTTTAAAACGTTAACTGTATTTTACACTAAAATATTTTCCGTAATGTGAACCATGTTGAGGTTGCTTCCAGACAATATAATAGAAACAGAGTGAGACATTGTGTAAAATTGAGCTTGATCTAAGTGTGAGCAAGATTAGAGACTCAGCAAAATAACAACAACTGTTACAGCAATATGACCACTCTGTGGTTTCACTGAAGAAAATCCATCTGATCTGAAACGCACTCTAAAAAATGCTTGGGGACTAATCATTTCAAGGTTACCATATGATTGTGTTAATAATTTAATGGCCTGTAAATATTTATTAGATTAATTTGATTTTATAGGAGTGTTCGAGTTTTGCCATAGATTAGGGTATAGAGGAAATAATGCGTTTAATATCATAAACTGGTAATTTCTTGTCTGACATATAATCTCTATATATGTTTTTTGACGACTTGATGTCACTAAAGCTTGAAGCCCATCATACCAGGTTGAATGTTATATATTAAATTGATTTACTATTTTAGATTTTTAAAAAAACAACTTAATTCCTTATTTTGCCAGATGTCAAATACCTTACTAAATTATGTTAACCAACTGCCGGATAACAGTAACTGTAAGATGCTAGCCTTTTTAGTCCTTTAACAACGTAAGCTCCCAACATACTCAAATGGCAAAATGTTAAGGTTCTATTGTGTGATTTGTATAGTATCTGAATAAATTATAAGCAGATAATTAACATTAGGGAAATAGTCAGCTTATCAAAGATCATCTCGTGTGTAAAAGATGCCTAAAAAACAAACAGTCTTTAAAAATATTCGAACTACTAGTACCCCAGACATACCCTCATGGCGAAGGAAGAATATGTAGCTAGCAGGAACAGTCATGCTCATACAGACTAAAAAAACTTCATATTTAATAGTTGTGGTAGACGGTTTTATGACCATTTAGTGTTGGAGTACATCACGACCATCACCACTGTTACACCAGTCCAACCAACTTAATCTTTGTCTTATTGTTTTACTTTTTAAAATTTTATTTATTTAGTGCTGGCGTTTGACTCATGGATGGGTTTCAACCCGCAAAATATTTCGAACTAGAATCTGTTCAAACTAAGAAAGTTCTTTCCCAAAATAGCCAAAATATTGTTAATCTTCACTTTCTAAAAGACACAAAAATTATCATTATCCTGCCGTGGCTCAGTGGTAGCGTGCGCGCTTACTAAACTATTTCTGCTTCGGTGTATCGTTCACCGGATCGAGTCCGCCTGTTGCCCATCAGGTATATGAGCAAGTCACACGTTGTGGCTCTTGCAATCGTAGGGGTGGTTTTTACAAGGTTTCGTCTTGGTTTTCCACTGTAATAAGGCAATGTGCAGTGTAAAGGGGACAATCTGTCATCATATAAGTGAAATATCCTTGAGTACGACTTTAAACCCCAATCAAACAAACAAATAAATTTATTTCTTGAACATTTGTGTCAGATTTATTTGGATCTCACGGCCTGGCTTGCTGCTTAGTGCTAACCCCAATCAAACAAACAAACAAATAATAAATTTTTAAGTATAGGTGTATTACCATTGTGCATGTCTTTGTCAAATTTGCCAGATAAACTTGATTTCTGTAAATAAATTTTAAATCTGTGTAAAAAAACTGATTGGAAGTATGTCTTTGATATCAGATTATAAGCACATTTTATGATCAAAGTTGGCTTTTTGATGATTGTCAAACCTTGTATCAAGTCTTTATTTTGTTATACATTTATTATGTCCGTTCTTAAACCTGCCCGCGGCCGTGGCTTAGTGGTAGTGTGTGCACGTCCTAATCCTACTTCAATGTACCGTTCAAGGGATCAAGTCCGTCTGTAGACTATCAGGCATATGAGTGAGTCACTCGATGTGGCCCGGGCAATCATGGGGATGGTTTTTATGAGGTTTCCTCACAGTTTTCCACTCTAATAAAGCAAGGGACAGTGTGAACTGGACAATCCTTGTCATATAAGTGAAATACACTTGAGCATGATGTTAAACCCCAATCAAACAAATAAACAAACTGTTCTTAAAGCAGATACATAGTAACATGTATGTGTAGATAGACATGGGCCTATGGATAGTGGTATTAAGGGACTTTCGCTTTGTAGCCTTAAAAGGTTTTCTGGTCTCAATTCTTGTGAGTCATGGCAAACTTCCTTCATAGATGATCTAGTCTCTTGTGAAATTAACTACATAATACTCTTCAGCTGGTTTCAACATTGAACACATGCTATATCCCTCTTTCAGCTTCATTAATGATTAATGGCCAGGGTTATGGATGAACCGAACCATATATGTACATGGTTGAGAAAAGTGACACTACAGTAGTTTATTCTGTAGTTCAATGAAAAAAAATCTTAAGTATGTATGTAAAATTCATTGATGGTTTATGTATGTACGTAGATAGGATGTGTTTAGCAGTAATTGTCCAGCCCCTGATGCTCTAGTTTCTAGATAGTGTAGGAGGAAAGATTCATTTATCTGGCATATGAGAAGTCTCTGGTTTAAGACCAGTTCCATTGCTCATCATTTGACAATGGGCTCAGGTGTGGAGGCTCGTACAGGTGGTCAACATATTCTCTGGCAGGAATATTGTCATACCCTACCTAAATGACAGAACCAATGAAACTTGTACAATTTCATGGCTATCTATCTCCACGATAGAGATGATTTTTTTGTCCACCACCCACATACTGAAATGAGGAGACAACCTAAGAGCACACCGAGTGTGACATTTTATTTGAATTAGAAGGCGCAGTCGTCCACACTTCATGACTTATGGACTTACGTCATTGTGTGCTCTCTGAAGTTTATGGTCATATATGTTCAGGTGACTATTCTTAGACTCAAGGTTGAGGTCTTCTTGTCTATCTACCTTTGTTTTTTTGAGGTATTTTAAAAGCTATAAGATTTCTACCTGAGAGATGACATACATGAACCTGTAGAACATCGTTAACGACAAAGGTGTTTCAGTTATGCTGTCTTACTCGAAACCATGGTACTTACAGATGAGTGGTGTCAAAAAGTACACTATTCAGGTAGGCTCATTCAACTACATATTGTTTTAATATATACATTTAGTCCAGTTTTAATAGTTGAGATATTTAAGGCTGTATTGATGGCCAGTTAATCCTATAAAGTACACAGAATCACATGTCCTCTGAAAGGAATCCGATTTTTAAGTTGCTCATCAAGAAGAAGAAAGTCTTGTTCTATCTTGCAGTAATCATAGGACTACGAATATTAAAGTCTGTTATTTTATGGCTTTTAGTGGGTAGGATTTCCCCCCCTTTTTGTTAGTCACTAACACATCAGACTTATGGACAAGATGTTCTAAGGTGGAGCCTTTATAGCTGAGGCAATTTGAGAGCTGGCCCTGCTAGCCAGATACCCAAATTCCGATCCTGTGGGAGGCCAGCAAAAGTTTCATTTTCTACAAAACATATATACCATGTACATGGTCATTACCTTTTCTCCTGCTGTCGATAGGTTACTCATCACCACTCGAGATAAAGATCTATTTAGAAACTTGTTTCTGGGACTCTCTAGAACATGAGATGATTCACAAGTGAAATACTTGATTCATAATTATAAAAATTTAACATATATATAGAAGATAAAATACAAAGGAATATAGACACTGGGTGGGGTTGTATGATATAATAATATTATGCTACCCCACCCTGTGTCTATATTCCTTTATATGTTTGGTTTCTTGTCAGCTTGGCCTGATCACTCACCTCAGTGTAAGCTTTTGTTTTTGTCTAAAAACTGTCACTATTGTTCTTTCTCCCATGTTTATCCATTATTAGTTAGGCCTATATATAAGCCATATACACATTATTTATTTGCATTTTAGAACTCCGACACAGAGTCTGTATGCGCCATTAACAAATAAATAATAATAATTTACTTGCATTTTCTCTTTCTCTGATGATGGAGATAGCTACCTCCGAAAGCTTAGAAAGTATCATTTTATATTTAAAATTATTTTATATCACTCAGGACTGAGTCAGGAGTTCAGTTAAATCACTACATACCGGAATATTTATCACATGATTAATTGGTTTTAAGTAATCGACATCCCTGTGCAAGTGTGATTAATTTTAAGGAACATACGTTGATACATATTTTGTTTTTATTTGGTATAATAATGTGTTTAGTTTAAATGTAGCCTGTTACTAAGGTTGAAATGACTTCTTCCTCGTTAATCACAGTTACACCCGGTGAGGGATTCGGAGCTCTGTTGTTTAATATAGCTATGAACCCCTGCAATAACTATTTATGAATACAACATAATATGTGTCTTTCTGATAATGGAATCTTTCCCATACAATATGTTTGATCCTGAGAGATTTTATTTCCACTCTGAATCAGTAAAAGCCGTGGAATAAAGACAGCCTCAGGTCGTCTGTTGCCAGGTTAAAAATAAAACTTGTAAATGTCTTAAGCCGAAATTCTTATGACTCTTTAACGGACTGATTTTCTTTGAATAATACACACTGTAAATAGTGTACAAGCATCTTTGTATCCTAATATGTAATAAAAACAGCTTTTATTTGAATTGTAATGCTGACGTAGATTTAGCTAAAATTAAGTTAGTTTAAATAGTTCACAAAATTAAATAATAACATTTTAAGCAATCACTAAAGTGACCACGGCTGGAATTTTCAAAAATTTCCTGGGAACGAGTAAAGTTGCAGTACAACTTCCCGCCAGTGTACTGAATACACTGAAAAAATTCAATTCCCGACCTGGGGGACGTAACCATCTAGAAGCGTCCCTCTAGTGGGTGTTGCGTGAACCCCAAAC
>JAVFBX010247010.1:0-10178 GCA_034783855.1 Mopalia kennerleyi | reverse complement strand
CCCCCCCCCCCCCCCCCCCCCCCACCCACGGGTAGGAAACACTTTTAGATATCCGACAGCTGTATTTGTCAGTTAAATTTCGCCAGTGACAACCTTAACTGAGTCAATAGGTGAAACACGATGTCAATATTTGACATTGGCATATTGGACACCGCAGCCTATCAGGTCCCTGTAGCCATTTGCTCAGTGAACACCAGACCGTGACCATAAGTACACGAATCTATATTGTTTTTGAAACAATACACATACCTGCCAACCTGTTACTTGTAATGATGCTTAACATTTAATAATAATAAAAGAAACTATCTTACTTCTTTGCTATTTTCAGTCCAGAATTCTGTTGCTGTAACATATATTTATAAAGATTTATCAGTACTTAAGTTTACTTCTCTCATAAGGGATCATGCTAAATACATTTGTGAAAGATTGACTGATTTTTTTATTCACGCCGAACTCATGATTACGTCTTTCATATGACAGTGTGCCAGCCTAATTGATGAAGTAAATCACCCCAGACTCCTTTGGTAAAACACACAAGCAAGTCAAAAAAAACCTTCACGAATGGATCCACTTGTGTTAGCCCTTTTCTTCTGAGAATACCAGGGCAACACGAAGCACTCTGTCAAATGCCCTTAATGGAGGCGGATCAGTTGCCAACTGTGCAAACTATTGGACCAACGGCGATAAGCTTCAAGAATATTAACTCCTTTCATTTAATTTTAATACAGTAGTTCTTGGATTAGGAATTAATATATGTGTGGGAATAAAGATCATTTTTATCATATACATGATATAACTTGTGTTTTTAACGATGTGCTAAATGGCCATTCACTTATATGCTGGCGGTGTACTTACAAAGGGTGAACAGCAGCACAAGGATTATGCTGGATAATTAACGATCCTCAACGGCTAATAGTATAAATACACTTAAAGTGTAGTATCCTTAGCCCGAGGGCTACATAAAAAGATAGATTGGCATTCCGTATACATCGATACGACTGTCCGGCCATGTTGATTTTGGCAGAGTATTGATGCTAGCGGCATGGATTCTAACAAGTATTAGTTTCTAACAAGTATTAGCTTTGTGTAAGACAAAAAAATAAACTCATGCTCCAAATATGCCTTTTTGATGCCTGGTTATTTATTTCAGAAAGAGAATGTAATACCTTCTGCTGGTTTTGTGAATTTTGATACAGTATAAAAAGCCCCAGGGATCATGTCATAGGAACACCAAACTGTACTTACGTAATGTGAACGCCATGGGAGGTCTGTAACCCCATAGTCAAATCTTAGCTCTTCCAGACACTGGATATCTTTTTTAGCAAAAAGACAAAGACGCGGGCCTCCACAGAACGAAACAACCTTCATCACTGAATTTGGTGCAATGTGACAGTCATTCACCATTCGTCCCATGTTTAAATCGAATGGGTCTTCAGTTGCATCAAGACTAGAAAGAAATATGAGTTTGTTACATTTAATGTGAACGTGGTCTTTTCATTATTGATTTCTTTTTCAGAAAGAATTATTTATCAAGAAACAAACCACGAGAAAATAAAATAAACATGTAACAAAAAATAAATCACCTATGTATTAAATACAAATTCAGGTATGTTGGTTTGGAGTTTTATGTAAAATTTCCAAGGTATTTTTTTTAAACATATGAGCTGGTTAGCAATTCTAATGGAATGCAGAAAGGAGAAAAGGGATAAAAAAAAAACTAATTAAATTTAAGTGACAAATGATCAGGGTTTTGTTGCCCCATACTCCCGAGCATACGATGACAACAGAAAGCTTGTTCCAACAACCAACATCACACATTTATACTTAGTTTGTAATTTAACTCTATAGTTTACGAGACTTTTCATTTCATGATAACATATTTACTTACCATAGTCTTTTTCCATTGTGCGAGAAAAAGAAGAGGAAGCTGCCTTTATTAAGACTCAGTGTGTTCTCCCGTTTTCTTCCTTCTTGGAACGAGATTAGTTCTCCCATGTACTCCACAAGAAATTGGCCTTTTTCAAAAGACCTTGTTGTGAACACCCCGTGACCTACAGAGAGCAAACAAAACATGTCTAGTCCAGTATAGTCACTTAATCATGTAACAAGTGTTCACCATGTTTTACCAAAAACGAAAAGTACGAAAAAAGTTGAATGTATGAGAGTAGATAGATAGTCTCTAAAAAGTATGCCCTGATACTTTTTTGTTATATTCTGAATTCAAGTATGACAGTTTATAAGAAAACCTCCCTGTTGAGACTAAAAACATACCAATGTGTTCATCTATAAATTTCAATTCGAAACCATCTTGGTTCCGTCCGGAATGAAGTATATGAAGCATATCTTCATAATGAACGTCGTTCCCTCTGCTGCGTTTAGATCGCCTTAACTCCATCCTTAAACGAAATGAAATTAATCCCATTTGTTAAAAAACAGCATATTTTGCTTTCCTTTGAGTAACGAGTAGCGTAAAGCTTGAAATAATTTTTTTTTTTTCACATGAATTTATAATCCTGTATCTGATCAATATTGTTTTAAATCACTTTTTAAATAGCTAGCCTGTGAGAAATTCTTATTTTGGAATGGTATATTGCCAGAAGTTTATTAACTAGAAGTATGTAGCCTCTCACTGCCTTATCTTAATGGTGTACTTATGTGCAGTATATGACGTTTGAAAATAGACTTATTACATCATTATAATTCTGTTTTTTCAATGGGGCCTTTCTATTACTCATGAGACAACAGTTTGAACATTGACCATTACTCACTCAGATAACTGCAAATGTCAATTTTGAAACGATGTGAAGGGGAACCGACCAAATCAATTCCGAAGCAATGAAGTGTATTTATCAGCTGTGTATAGTCCTTATTTGGATTTCACGAGGATCGAGTTCTCTCGCCCCCCGCAGTTCATCATACTATGTAACATTATATAAGGATAGAGAGTTTGAGAGTTTCCAACTAATATCATTTCTAGCGCCCATGTGTTCATTTAAGTACTCAGATAATACGTTCATACGTTCGCTATCTGTCATGTAAACGGCCACAAGGTAATGGGACATATATATCCCCCAACGTAGCTATGTATGTTATGTCAGCCACAATGCAATTGGTCAACCAGTCCGACATCTACGACTTGCTTGTTCCGCAATTGATACTCAGGAATCGAGCGAGTAGAATTTTGTTTAAAGATAAAGTGGAAATTCGGGCACCACTCAAAAAAAATTAATACTATCTAGCTCCAATCAAACATACCACAAATCCCTTCAAACCTTTGCTCTTGTTGTAATTCGCTTTTGTAACCGTGTGCCTTACGATAAGAAATGTATTACAAAGTGAGTTTCAGAGTTTAAAAGTTTAATTGTTTTAACTGAAAATGTTATATTACATTTATTAAAATCTATAGGCCACGTGAAGTGACTTGAGCTGAGCCATGAATGCATTTCGCTTGGTAGCTGTGTAGTTGTCAATCAAATACAATTACCAATGGTAGGTTTATTTAGTCCATTGACTTGACCTATCAAAACTAGTGCGCTAAAAATATGTTTTCGGATAGTCTAAACATGTATAGAACTATAGAGAAAAGGAAGAAAGGTCAATCTTTGGGTCATTATGTAGATATTTACGGTTTTCAGACAAGGGTTCTAAATTGGGTATAAATATTGAAAAATTGGCAAACATCGAAATATGAGCTAAGTGACAATTTATTTCTTTTGTAAATATTAGAACAATTCAACACACCAATTTTAGTACCAAATTATAATTATTGATATATGTTCAGTTTGTGAATAATTGCAATAGAGATTTACGATTGATAATAATTCAGTCAGAAAGTATATAATTTATATTATATCACGTTAAACAAAAAAAATATATATAAAAAATGTTTAGAAATATAAATTTAATTTGCCTATATTCTTTTCAACAGGTAAGTGAAAATAATTCGTTTACTTTATATTCCAGAAAATGCTGAGATAAAAAAGCGTTATGAAATTAAATTCATATTTCACTAGTTTATAAGGTATTACACTGTTTTAGCATAGGGCAAATTGAATGCTTTATGAAAGAGGCGTCCATAGTATCTCATAGAAAAACCGTATAAAACTTTCAAAGCCGATGCCTTAAAATAGAAAATAATAAAAACACTTGAATTCTAAACTTTTAACGTAATCTATTTGGAGATAAAATTAATCTAAAATGTCAAACGCTGAGATTTACAGCGTTATATTAAGTAAGTTATTTTCCCCATTTCAGCCAGTGTAATGTTGACATAAAACACTGCGACCAACTGAGGACATTTCCATTTTAAAGGATGTCCGCAGTTAAATACTGTGCATATCAGGCCGATGTCGGCAATGGACATCTTTCGGAAAGGCAGTGTGGGCATTGTTTTGACTGGTAGCACGAATAGAGAGAGGGGGTGTATGCGATGATGTTTCCCTTTGTCATTTTGTTATATGACTTAAGACATATAGTCGAACTTTTGCTACCGAGGCTTATTCGTCCTTCGCAAATAAACCGTTATTTTTCACATCTTTCAACAACTAAATCAACGTAGCACCTGTCTCATCTACGATTTGCAACCATTGCCGTCGCGCTTGAAGAAGTAAGAAGGAACGGAGAAAAAGAATGAAATATTTAGCTGAAAAGTTTGACTTACTGATTTTCCATGTTATTTCTTCTCGCCGCCGCCATTTTGTAAATTGCCGCGTACAAAAGATAGGAAATGAGGACCGTGAGTATTGGCTGGATTTTAGAGTCAGACAGAGTTATCTTCCCGTGTGTTTCGCCGCGTTGAAAAAACGCTTCACGAATGAAGACAAAATATGTTAAGAAACAAATCACGTTTTAAACATATGAATTTGACTTAAACGATCTCCCAATTACAATTTTCAACCTAAAACCAACTGAAGACGTCTTCATTTGGAGGGGTGTTCGCGGTTGATTGGTGTGTATAAATATAATTGTCTTCAATTTACACCTTTCACAAACGCACACACACACACACACACACATACACACACACACACACACACACCCACACACGCTCACACGCACACACACACACACCCTCACACCCACACACACACACCCATACATACACACACACACACACACACACACACATCCATCCATCCATCCATCCATCCGAGTGACCAGTCCGATCATGTTGAGCCAACATGTCTCAGGTGCCACTTGTTTGCTTTCCCTTTAATTTACAAATGCATATCGTCAAAACAAATAATTCTATAATTATTATTATCAAAGTAGTGAAGGATCTTGACAGTAACATGTAAGCAGTCACACTATGTGCAGAAAATAAGAGAGTTTTCTAGATTTTGTTATATTTGTTATATTTTATTGATTTGACGCTTTGTGTTTAAAACATAGCAAATAGCTGTGCAATTGCGAAGACCGGAAAGAAGGTCCTAAGACATTTAAACATCATTCCTTTTTTATGCATATATGACCAACACGTTTATATAGTCACCTTATACAAGAATATAAAAATCGTGTATATACTCTCTCACAAAGACCCATTACAGCACACTAGAAAAACAAAAATCTAAATGATCTATATTCGATAAAGCGAAACTTCTCTGTAGTTCAGCAAACATCCGACCCTCGTTCCCCTTGATAGCGGATATATTCATTGGTAATTTATATTCGTTTGCAATACGAGTTTGTAAATTGATCTATTCTACACCCATGTCGAATATCTTGTTAGCTACTCATTGGTCAAAAGTATTTCCGGATTGCGCTTCCAAAGTTCAAACACATTCTGGTTTAGAAAAGTTTGCAAATTGAAACCAAACCTGTTTGCTTCGTTTACAAAGTTGATATTTATGGGTAAGTGTAGAACACGACGATTAATCGGGTTGTTTAAATCATGATTGTGCCAGTGTGATTAATGTTTTAGAAATATATGTAAAATAGTTAAGTGCACATTCGTTTCTTTCAATCACATATTTTTTAACCTCTTTCGTAGGCCTACAATGCGGAGGCAAAAATAATAAATAACAAAATATCACCTCTTTATTAGTTTGAAAGGTGTTATATTAAAAAACAAACTTTCACTTATCAATTAAGAATAACATCAATTTGCTGTTTGTTATGTCGATGCACATCAATCAGTTTTCCAATAGTGATACTATATAGTCTACAGATATGAACTTGTAAAGAATGCAGGCGTTCTTATTGGACAACACATGAATAATTTTGTTTTTGTAACCATCCACGTGCATGGTTAGTTTATCGAAAAATTGCCAGCTCCGATTGGTATATACGATACTCATTTCCAGTTGAATGAGCAGTCGACAACCCAGCAGAGATTTGACTCATTTAATTTACGGCCCGCAATGTGGCCAGTAAATGTAGCTATTCCTGTGGTACTATTAATATTAGCTGTCACAACGGACGCTTTTTCAAATAATGGGTAAGTGAAATCAATTTGTAAAATAATCGATATCGACATTTTCAACAGATGGCGATGTGCTAAGGGCCAGGAACTTTACTTCAAAAGGTGCTCATCAATAGAACAACCTTCCCGGACTACGAATCATATTTTAGACTATCAAGCTAAGAACATGTCGGGTTGAGTTGAGTTGAGATGAGTTCGCAAGCTTGCGATCCATCTCAACTCATCTCAACTCAACTACCAGCATCTCACTGCAGCTGGCTGTAACTGAATTCACCCGATTACAGTCGACATGTTCGCCCTTGCGACTGGGTACAACCTGAGACTAACATATACAGGGATAGGCAACGGGAAACAAAACCAAATAAATCTCGCCCTCGGCGATATTTCGCGTTATACCACGGTGAAAGTAAAGTCAGTCTTTCTGAACTGAAGGCGTGAAGTTTCTACACCAAGAGAATTATATAACGAACCAGTTGGAAAATTTCTCGTACCAAGGAAAGATCATATGTCTTTTGACTGTAATATTGTGGCGCTTATAGTCCAGTACAAGCAGTTTACTCGATGTTCGCTTCTTTTACAGTTTAGGTATAAGCGATGCCTTCAGTTTCTAAAATGGCGGCCATTTCTTTACATTTCGTTGTGTACACAACTGTATTATAAACTACATTTAGTCTGAACGAATAGTTGGAGTTTTTTGTTTTGAATCTTCAACAGAAGTGTTTTTTCGTTGTCACCAATGTGTTTTGGGACTTGTAGCACGAAAGTATATGTCATTAAGCAGCGATGGAAGTCCAGTTTTGTTTTTATGACTGGCTTTTCCGAAACGTTCGCATATTTAATCGGAGTCTGTCGCTGTTTTTCGAAAAACTTTATGTTTAAGACGGCTAAATGCTTGTCTCTGTTGTATTTTAAAAGAATATCCCCCAGACGATGCTGACACGTAGTTTTCATGTCCTGGAGACGCGTGAAACGCCTGAGTTTGTGTTGTAAAAATGTGCATTCTTGCGATTTTCTATTGTTAGCTCGATCAGGCCTCTACAACAAAGCACTGCCGAGACCAGCATTGATTCCCTGGGTTAATGCCGTTGCCTATCCCTGTTATATTAGTCCCAGCTGATCAAGGACAATGTAAGGGTCAGGCTCCCAACGGTCTTGAATTTTGTTTCGCCCAAGAGGTTTGTAGTTTGTGAGCAGAACACGATCTCCAGGTTTGATCAAGGCTCCTGGTGAAACTCGTTCATAAATCCGTTTTCTGGACTGGCCCGCTTCAGTGGGCCGTTTTCTGGCTATATCACATGCTGTTTGGAGCCGCTCGTGATGACTGTTCACCCACCAATGGTATTAGCATCTGATGTCTCGGGTCTAGTAGCAGACCCTAGGGTGATATCCATACTCGGGCATAGGTAGCCTTGCGTCCCGAGTCATCATCAGGTAGAAAGGAGGGTACCCGGTTGAGTAGTGGACATGGCTGTTATAGGCTAGGGTGAGCTCGGGTAAATACTCTTTCCATCGTCTTTTCTTTTCAGGAGGGAGTGTTTTCAGCATCTCATGCATAGTTCTGTTCCATCTTTCGCAACCGCCGTTGCCTTGTGGCTGGTACGGTGTCGTATGACTTTTCTGGATACCGTAGCACTTGCACAAATCTGCACAGATGTTTGATTCAAAGTTCCTACCCTGGTCAGAATGGAGTTGCCCAGGACAGCCAAAATATGGGAACCAGCTCTTCACTAAAGGGGATGCCACCGTCTCAGCTGTCTGATTGCGGGTGGGAATTGCCATACAAAACCTGCTGTACATGTCGGTGATAACAAATTTAAGTACATTTTCATACCCATCAGTGGTGCGTTCCAGCAATGTAGTCGACAGCAATAGCTTCCAGTGGGGCTGTAAATTCCATACAAGCCTATGGTGTGTGTGGAGAAGGAGCAACGTCTGTTGCCAGAGCACAGCGTTTGCAAACCCGTGTCCACTCTTGCACATCCGCCGTCATTGTAGGCAAATAGTAGCATCTCCTCATTGATTCCAGAGTCTGCCTGTCACCAAAATGACCAGCCTGGCCATGCTTAGCTTGGAACGCTTCTCTTCGTAACACGAGAGGTAATACCAATTGCCGAAACTCAAGCCCATCTCTAGGATTCTGGTCAATTCGATACAACGCACCATCTATTTTAAGGCGATGCCATTGGCCAATCAACTTCTGGACTTGTTTAGGTTGCTTCATTCGGGTTTCACGCCTTGGTTTCTGTTGGTACTTCAAGAAAGTACCGTAATTACTTTTCCAACCATCTCATCAGCATCAGAAAACTGTTGATTGAAAGTACTAATAGCTTCACAAATCACTTCTGCATATGTTCCTCAATGCTTATGTTCATGTAAAGTATTCTGAAAGTACATGTATGACCAAGAACAGCTACAATAAAATGTGGAAAATGAGCAAACTTCAGGTCACAATTGTTTGATTGAGGTTTCAGCCAAACTAAGAAAGTATTGGTTAGATTTTAGCACCATACTCAAGGATATTTCAATTATAAGACGATTTGTTGATTTTCACACTGGGCTGTACTTTAATTTGACCGAAAACCTAGAGGACACTTTATAACAACCACCCCAGCAACTACAGGAGTCCCAAGGAATGACTCTCTCCTACATATCAGATCAACAGAAGGCGAACCTTTGAACGGTTAATTAGAGTAGGACCAGTAATCCAACACTCTTAACCACAGACGTGGGCACCCTATGAGGTCGACAAGCAAAACTAATTTGTTTGTTTGATTGGGTTTTTACACCATACTTAAGGTTATTTCACTCCCATGATGTGGCGTGCCAGTCCAATGGGTGAAGGAAACCCCCCTTGATCTCACTTTCAACAAACATGGACACAGGACAAAAAACAAGACGTCACAAACACATTGGCTTCATGCTGCCCCTCAGCTATGAGAACATCAGGGGAAAGAAGTGGAATTGAGAGAGGTACATTGTATCCCTCTATTGTAGACGTAAGACCTTTACACTCCTAACTTCAAAGCGCATATGGGTTGTATTCCTTAAAACAGAAGAAACCTAATGCTTTTTTCGTTGGAATGGGGTTTTACAGCGTAGTTAAGGTTATTTCTATCATATAAGGTGTGCCAGCCCTTTGTTTTTTTGTTGTGCTTTTAGATTAAGCGCTCCAAAAGAAATATATGTACAGTGAATTTCTTTGAGCAACATGGACACTTAATGATCCGTTAAATAAAACCATAACTAAATACAGAAGTACAATTTAATGAAAAGATATTTAACAAAGCCAAGTTATTCTATTCTAACGGAAGTGTGCAAAATCAGGGAAATTGATTCATATACATGTACCATAAAGGTATCCATGGATTTTAATACAATGCAAATTGATTGGGTGATCCTAGTAACCACCTATATGAACCAGATTTGGAGACATAAAGACGGACAATCCGTGATGCGAAAAAACAAAACTACAATCCGTGGTAAATGCGTGTACTATGTTTCAGACTTATAATATGAGCTCTGCTGAGGAAACACATTGCAGCGATCTAGCTCAGCTGGACAGCAATTGTTATACCAATATACGTATGAGCATGAAGCAGGTAATGTAATTTAATAATTTATTCGAACCCTTCACGAGTTACGTGCCGTGCGCAAATATACATAACAAGGAACACAGCTCTGCGGTCTTAATGAGACAACTATGACCGACAACAATGACCGCAGTTCCGACTACCTCCCTTCACAGACTTGCACTGCA
>JAVFBX010246999.1:0-10179 GCA_034783855.1 Mopalia kennerleyi | reverse complement strand
GCAATTTGGAAAAAAACACTTATGATTAATAGTTTCAGTTTTATAGCTGTTTCCAATCCCAAGTTATAAGCTTCCAAAGTTAGAAACAACACATTCGCACGTTTTAACGAGATTTATTAGCAAATTCCAGGTCACTGTATCTCGGAAAGGAAATGTGGTATGAGGCAAATCATTTGTGTGTGTTGACTTTTCACACAATTAATTATTTTGATGAAATATCGTCGAAATCTGAGAGGGTCAAGCGGGAACTTTTCAGAAAAAGTGTTGACTTGACACGGAATGGTCTAGCAACTCTTATGGATTGTAGCCTTTCGTGACTTCGTTTTACACATTCACTGCCCAAGAAGTATCTACTGCCCAACTACCAAATAGGACATATTTTGAAGCCCATGCCTACTGGAGACAAAGCTTCGTATCTTCGTCTCCCATTGTGTCCAATACGATATGAAAAATAGCTTCGCAGCAAACCGAACAATCGGGGAGACCTGGACATGTGCTTCAAACCGAATGCAATCACATCGATGCCAGTATTATATTCAACAATAACGTAGATATTTTTAATGAACATTTCAGAACAGATTTAGTAGATATCGCTAAAAGACTCACCGAACAAGGCTCACCGAGGATGAAATCAATTATAAAGAATTTAACATTTTAGCTGAAATATCTGTAAAAGAATGACGGGAAGATTTTTGTGACACAGACAGGAATTCTAAACAGACATGGGATCAAATCAGACATTCTCAGGAAAAGACAAAAAGGGCAATCCCTGTAGGCGCTACTGAACAAAACGACTAAAAGTAATATAGAAAAAGCGGAACATCTAGCGGAGACATTTGCATTATTACAGGTGCCACAACTACCTCAAACCAGAATTTCTAAGTAACTACAAATGAACTATACTAAATACCGACCGTGTTGTCCAGCTAGATTGCTACCATAACACTGATTTCAATATTGAAGAATTTAAAAAAGCTTCCCACACCACAAGAAACAGGTCGCCTGGCGAATGTCAAATAGTATACAGAATATTTAAACGACTGGGCAATACAGCCCAAATGCTTTTATTAGAGCTTATTAACACGAGTTGGCAAGCAAATAAACTCTCAGAAATTTGGGAATCGTCAGTAGTTATACCAATACCTAAGCCTGTACATGGCTCAACAAGCTACAAGTCTTACAGACCAATGTCCCTTACATCAAATCTGTAAAAAAAAAATAATAATGGAAACTGTGGTAAAAACAAAACAAACTAGAATACCACATCGAATCGAATAAAATTCAAAGCGGATTTCGAATAAATAGAGGCACAACAAATGTTACAGTCCGATTACAACACGCAATCAAAACAAGAATGGCTAGAAAAGAATATATGTGAGGAATTTTGGGGGGGTATAGAGAAAGCCTTTGGCCGTGTTTGGCGAAATTGTTTAAAACTAGAAAACATAGAAACAAAAGGCGGGATAGAGTACTCAATTAGATATTTTTCAGCGATAGTAATTCCAAAGCTCGAATAGGCAACATATTTACGTCAGATGGTCTAGCAGAAAGACAATATTTAAATCACCCGGAAATGGAATAGTCCATATTTGTATATTGTGCAGACCTTTGGATAACCGGGCGCCCGATTAAAAGCTAACACATTGCATGCAAAAGTGGCCTTACGAATAGGGATCTGCATACTCAGTATCCAGGACAACTGGAGTCGCCTTTTGTATTAACATAATATATGTAAATGTCAATATAGAAATAGACAAACGGCAAATAGAATTTATTTTAAAAATGTGTAAGATACTTAGGAATGATATTTGACAGCAGATTGATTTGGTAAGCACACATCGACCAACTTAACATTCGTTGCAATAAATATCTAAATCTTATTACATGTGTCTAAGTTAAGCAAATTTGTACCAATGTCTGATGAGATAAAAACTAGATTATGGCTCAGCCAGTTTCATGACTGCCAGCAAAACACAGCCTCAAAGGATATATAGCGTCCAGTACGCAGTCTTAAACATAGCGACTAGAGCATTCGAAGGGTATCATTATGTAGCCACCCAAGCCATTCTATCAGAGGTCCAAATAGTGATTATGAATAACTTAAACATAGCTGTTTTCGGATACAAAATAAATCGACTTTACTTTAACCAGTGGTATTGACATGCGTAAACAGGTAACCCATCCATGGAAACGACTTATAAAGCCAACAGTGGACACCACAATCCACGACAAAATCACAAAGAAAGCTACACATGTTTATATAAGTGCAAGTACACTTGAGCACATAGAACTACAATAAAGAGACTTCTTTGAGTGGCATTTAGAAGCATTTAAAAATCGCCTTGTTATGTTACTATCTGCTCGTCAATAAATCCAGTAGTTGTATATCCATAAAAATCGCCTTGTTCTGTTACTATCCGCTCGTCACTATAGAGACTGTCTATAAATATATACAGACTGTTCAAAAACGAACAAAATATCACAGGATATGCATACGTTATCTCAGAACTAAACATTCAGAAAGGGCTTAAACTTCTCAACAATGAGTCGGTATGGTCTACTCCAGTGAGCTTATAGCGATTATACAAGCATTGAAATGGACCCTTGAACATAAACCTAGGCACTCATTTGTCTTTTCCGACTAGTTAAGCAGTCTACATTCGATAGAAACCCCTTGCTCGGATAGAAGACCCGATCTTATTCACGAAATAGAGAATCTATATAGTCAAATAACCTATACCTGAATTAAGGTAACATTAGCGTGGGTTCCAGTCCATGTTGACATTCAAGGTAGGAAAACTGACGTCAAACAAGACACAAAACAGATATGTTAGCTGGATTAGGCGTAAGTGAAATGAATTTTTCAAAATCTTCACGGAAATTACTTAACAACTGGCAGAACGAATGGGACAAGGAACACCAAGGGCGCTGGTTATTTCAAATTTTAACAGTGAAAACAACAAATAACCACACATTCCAATTAGCTTTCTTAATTCAAAACGTAAACAAGATACATATAAAATTAAACAAAATCGCAAAAAACTACATTGTATTATCTGCAAAAAAACTACAGACAGTAGCGAGGCGGAGATCCTGTGTTCTGTGTGGGCCGAATGAAATACTCGTCATGAGCAATTGTAATAGGGTTTCTCCCTTTGTTCCAATTATTGTATTAGTGATATTATTACTATAACTACCACCGTTTTTATTATTGCTTTAACTATTAATGTTTTTACTTAAGATTCTCTGCTATTCCTATGCTACACACATAAGTAATATGTTTAGAGCTACTCACTATAGCACCATACAGAGAAGACCATTTTATATAAACGTATAATTATTGGAACTATAGTCTGAAGACCTGCAGGCTGTCCCTAATGCTCAATAAGAGTACAGCTACAGGCAAAGATTTCTACTGGTTCCGATGCAGATTTCACATAACTGAGAATAATCAGCAAACATAATGACACATTCTCGATTCCGATGAATCAGTAGGTTTTATTCTGGACGGCCCTGTGTAGAAAGGACTGCGACAAGACAAGGTATCTTAATATATATTAACTATGAAAACAATTAAAATCAAATCAAACATAGACATGCAGTGCAAATATCATGAATATACATACATATGGTAAATCGATTATATTGTTGTACGTTTTAAAAACAGACTAATATTCTCATCGGGAATTTATCTTAAATACTGTAATTATTAATTATACATTGTAATCACATGTTGTTGTTTTTTTTCAAATTAAATATGACGATATAAATGAAATTATATGACATAAAGTATGTGATTAACGGGCCGAGAAATCCATCACGGGAAGCGGCCCTAAAAGCACAATTCCAACGAAAGCATAACCTACAAAACGTTTTTATCCAAAATAACTTGGTGTTTTGATCTCTAAATGAATACATATAAATGATAACGCTTCGGGACTTAATCTAGTCAATAATATGGCAAATGCACAGATCACGTACTTGTTTCAGAGGTCACCAAGGGCAGACATTCGGTATCTTCCGTTAGGTCAGACTTCTCTGATAAACGTAATTGTGCCTGTGAAAAAATACAAAAGATACAGGAAAACAGACTGTGCATTGGCTAATGAGCAATCAGACACAACAGAATAATTTCAAACTTTTTTCTATGGTAAACAAACGATATATGGATTTCAGTCTTTCCTTCTTCTTTCAGTGTTTTCATGTCCATTCAGGTATTGACCTTCAATATCCAGGCGCCCTTTAAAAATCTATATTGATACGGACACGTTGCGTTTAAAATCAACAAATTTGCGGAATCCAGATATCCTTTGATTGACTCAGTTACTCGTCTAATATATGTCACTGAACAATATTTGTCGAAAATACCAATTCCATAATAGCTTTTTTTATTCATTTACTTTCTTTTTCTTTCAATTTTGTCTGACAAAGTAGGGTGATTCCATGTGAAATCACCATAGGCCTCCCGCATCACCGTCTCAGATTTTCTTAAAACTTTCACAGAATGATGCCCTACCACCCTATAGACAGTATGCACAATTACAGGCTTGTATCTTGTAAGACATGGAGGTTGCCTTCTTTTTAGTGCAAAAATGTGAATCACAATAAAAAATGTGATTTTTGAGAAGTCATAACTTTTTAACTATTTATGCTAGATAACTGAAATTTTGCCAAAGTGTATTTTTGAAGCATGAAAAAAACGCAAATTATACTAACGGAAATACATAGGTTCACGTACAGTACATACAACTATATGACAACTGCATATGAGTCACTTGTGATAAACTCTTATGGGTTAAGTCTACCACTTCAAACATTGTGTCAGATTGAGAAGAAGTACATGATTTAGCTAGTTGAATGTTTCAAACAGATCACATATTTCCTTCTCCACAGCACACGGACGTGTATATTGTCTGCCAGTTGCAGTGAGAGGGGCATCAATAACCTTAATGACATGCTGTATGGGGACCCAGCTTAGATCCTCTCTACTGGGCCTACTGTAGGACCTAGAAACCATGTGGATGCATAAATGTTACTTGAACATCTCCTTCCACCTCTGATGTAACGCGTACATTTCCTATCCACCACAGCTGGTCATACAAACAAATAAAATATTTTCCCGGTATCATATCAACAAGAGAAAGAAAGAGAATAGTTCGCAGGTTCTATACCACTCATATCGACAATGAAGCTATGACCACCGGGCACCCTACTAATCTGCCATTGGTTTGGCATTATTGGGACAAATAAGTGATTATCTCTTGTTCCTGGGATGGCAGAAGCTCTTGAAAATTTCTTCTCTAAGTGTTTCCATTGCAAGTAACCTCCTCTTTGCTGACCCAGATGAAATGGATATTCTGGATACTTGGTTTTGCCCACAAAAAAAGGTATGTTGGTGTAAGAATGTGTTTTTTCATGACAGCTTGTAAACCTGCCTTAGCTGCACACCGTTTCACAGTCCCACCAATACCATCACATGGGGATTTGTCATGGGATGTGGCAAAAAAATGCCACTCTGCCATCAGTCCAAAATCTTCTTGATGTATTAGGAAGTTTATGAAGTTTTTGCAATTGTTATATTGGGCAGGTGATACATAACTGAAGTAAATGACTTTAGTGAGCTGGGGAAGTGAATGCTTGATATGCTGTATTACTTCTTTCAAGAATGTATGTTAGATATGAAGAGGGGGGAGGGGGTCTTACTAGCTCACAGGAATGGTTTTTAGGAAGTTTAATGTGTTGGGTTTTTTGCCGTATATAAATGAATGCTGGTGACGAGTGGACAAACCGTCGTCAATTAAGTGAAATAATATTCAGTATAATGTTAGCCCTCCCAGAACAAACAAACAACAGAACGAGTAGAAAAAACACCATATCATTCGTCCGTACTTAAATACGATGGGAAAACAGGAGGAAGCCTGGCAAAAAACATCCCCGCGATTGCCGCAGATAGATCGTATGACTCCCTTATATACCTAACGTCGATATACAGGCTCGAATCGTAAGCGATTTACATCGAGGGAAGATCATTGAGCCGACACGCTAACCATTGAATCACGGTGTATGCCCGTTTGTAAAGAGGTTGCTCTTAGTGTGTTTGAATTCCACTCCCAGTCCTACATGTGGAATTGCTCGCCCCATATACTCAAATGAACGGGATTCCAATGGGCCTGTACTAGCTATAGCGAGGGAAGTTTTGTGTAAAAAGTGGAATTTAAATCATATCCACTCTGGATGCCTTTGTTAGATAAGAGCATCGCACTCGTATGACGGCGGCCCATGTAGTTGTAGACATATACCCTCCAAAAAGCCACTGGGTACCAACATTTTTAAAGCCATCAGAAGACAAAATACAAAGACGCCACAATAAATGGAATTTACTTCTGAGCCCACTGACCGCACTTGACATGTTAGTGCAGAAATAAAACTATGTGGTATACTACTTTTCAGCATTAATTTAGCAGTATTTTATTTTTAGTTCGTACCATCAGATTTCGATGAGGGCAGCTCAATGGCCAAATGTTTGTTTGTTTGATTGGGGTTTAACGTCGTACTCATTGGTATTTCACTTATTTGATTACGGATTGTCCACTTCCTACTGTTCCTTGCAATAGCATTGTATTTCTATGGACTAAATATTCAACATCCCATCATCACATTATATAAATTCATGTCTTAAGTTTATATTCACGGTACAATATAAAAAAATTCGAAAAACAACATTGTCAGTCAGTTTGGGTGCTACGACAATTACGCTATAGTCATAAAACATTCAAGCGTTTGACAGGAGAATCTGGATCATTCAGTGGACAGCTTGACATAATAAAGCAGTAAAAAAAAAATCCGAAAAACGTAATTTGACTTTCTCAATATTTAGGCTTTAATAAAGTCATTTAATTAAAGTTAAACAATTTAGAACATCAAAATGCGTCTTTTCGAATTTTTTTTACAGCTTTAGACAGGACAATTCACGAAAGATTATCATGACATAGACTTGTTTATGCTTCCTCGGGACTGTCCCTGGTACTGTAGTTTGTAACGGAGGATCTCTGGATCGACAAGCCCTTGAAAATCCCATGCAGACGATTGGCAACATTTCGATTACAGACTTGGCAAATGAAGATCAGAACACCAATTCCTCCGTTCAGGACGATAAAGATGTACCAAATAAAGGGCTCTGAAATGATGTTAGCGATGAAACCAACGACCCAAGTAAAGCCCAGAATCACAGACATCTTCGCGAAGAGTGCGTTTTGATTGGCGTTCGTTTGGTTGGTGTTTTTATCCATTTCAGACATCAGCCTTATGACGTGGATTGCACGTGCGAAGAAATACGTATTACTGATTAGAACGAGTCCGATTGGCAGAGCGAAGGACCACCCGACGTCTACTGGACGGGACAAGAAACATGTTACATCTTCTCCGTATCCGAAGGTGCTGTGTTGAGACATCACAGTACGAGCACTTACATATGCCCCGACAATCAGTATTGGGAATCCAAATCCGTAAATGGAATATTTCAGAAAAGTTTTAACGTTTGAATCATGCCTATGTTTGAACGGTTTGGTGAATATGACGTACATGTGGTATGCGGCTACATTCTTCCATGTGAAAACAGACATCCAAAAGTAATGCACAATCATGCCGATGATTGGACAAACCCAAGGATAACCGCCGACGTATCCACTGACGAGGAAAAAGAGTTGAGATAGAAATATGAGGATTATCAAAGTAGTAGTGATTAGACCAGGCATTGTCTTCAGAGACTTGGTTAAGATACAAACAATCAAGGTTAGCACTAAAGCTGAGAGAGATAAAGCTACCGAGATCAGAGTTAAATGAACTTCCAGAGTATTCGTCCTCTTTGTCACGAGGTTATCTTGTTGAGATATTACTTCCTCTTCTACTGGATACCAGCCAGAATAATTCACACATATTCTTACCGTACCGTTCACAATCTGAAAATCTGAGGGAATTAAACTTTCGTTAGACCAGGTTAATTCTATATTCCCAGTGTGATTGTCGACCGAGTACTCACTGTCTTCTAGTTCAATCTGGTTACAGCGAATCATTTTGTTAACGGAGATGAAAGCATCTGAGTTTAAGCGATAGTACTGCGGGAGATAAAATAACATAGCTTGTTGATGTGTGGACCACATTTCACATAGTGTAATAATGTTCTGGCCAATGACATTAGGTACTCGTGTGTCATGTATGGCCCAAGTCTGTCCGTTAATATCCCAAGTACCATTGAACAACTGCAGCAGTTTTTCCTCAGCTTGCTGGAGTAACATTTGCTTGCCAACAACGACAAGTACATCGATATTCATTTCTATAGCAGATTCCTTAACCACAATTGCACTATTTTGATGCGTTGAGCAAATCCTCATCGTTATCTTTGAATAGTCTGGCGAAATCGCCATAAATACTTCATGACTTGTCAAATATTTTACGACGGCCTTCCAAGTTTCCTGAGAAAGTTTCCCATCAAGCACTTGCGCCTGATGTCGGAGGTTCAGTGACACACGGTATCCCACACCTTTAGCTGTCTGGTAGGCATCCACACAGGAATGGTTGCTGATGTAGCGTCCCTTTGAACACACCAATGCTCGACAATTCTTCTACAAATAGGAAATAAAGCCAGGTGGTTAACACAAGTATAATACAGGTTTACGGCTTTAGAAAGTGTGATCCAGCTGCACGGCATTTTAATAGTGGTCAAAACGGTTGCAAGTTATCGTGTTAAAAGTTGAGCGGACAATAAAGTGCAGAATACTTCGACCAGTTCCAAAAGACTGACCAGTGATGTTGTATAAACCAACCAGTGTTGTAAGACTGACAAGTTGTGTTGTATACACCAACCAGCGTCGTAGGTCTGACCAGTTGTGTTGTATAAACCAACCAGTGTCGTAGGACAGACCAGTTGTGTTGAATAAACCAACCAGTGTCGTAGGACAGACAAGTTGTATTGTATGAACCAATCAGTGTCGTAGGACAGACAAGTTGTGTTGTATACACCAATCAGTGTCGTAGGACTGGCCAGTTGTGTTGTATAAACCAATCAGTGTCGAATGGCAGACCAGTTGTGTTTTTTTAACCAACCAGTGTCGTAGGACAGACAAGTTGTGTTGTATACACCAACCAGTGTCGTAGGACTGGCCAGTTGTGTTGTATAAACCAATCAGTGTCGTATGGCAGACCAGTTGTGTTTTTTTAACCAACCAGTGTCGTAGGACAGACAAGTTGTATTGTATGAACCAACCAGTGTCGTAGGTATGACCAGTTGTGTTGTATACACCAACCAGTGTCATAGGACAGACAAGTTGTTTTGTATGAACCAACCAGTGTCGTAGGACTGACCAGCTGTTTGTTTTTAACCAACCAGTGTCGTAGGACTGACCAGTTGTGTTGTATTAACCAACCAGTGTCGTAGGACAGACAAGTTGTATTGTATGAACCAACCAGAGTCGTAGGTCTGACAAGTTGTATTGTATAAACCATTCAGTGTCGTAGGACACACAAGCTGTGTTGTATGAACCAACCAGTGTCGTGGGACCGACAAATTGTGTCGCATAAACCAACCAGTATCGAAGGACAGTCAAAATAGTGTTGTATACACCGACCAGTGTCGTACGACTGATCAGTTGTGTTGTCTTAACCAACCAGTGTCGTTGAACTGAAAAATTGTGTCGCATAAGCCAATCAGTGACGTAGAACAGAGGCACTTATCCAAGAGCTATGTTAGCAAAACCGTCTGGGTTTAATAGAATATTGTTACGAGTTTTGCAGAATGATGAAGCAATTCTGATGTATGGAACCATATTATAGGTATCGAGGGGTACCTCATATTGCGATATGAATTGCAATGTGAGTTCTACTTCTACTTTGTTCTACATCCCTGTCACGTTTACAAACTTAAACAAATCTGTCAAGACCATAACCATACGCCACAGGTAGACTAAGTTCACAAGACCAGAACCTCACGCGACAGGTAGACTAAGTTCACAAGACCAGAACCTCACGCCACAGGTAAACTAAGTTCACAAGACCAGAACCCCACGCCACAGGTAGACTAAGTTCACAAGACCAGAACCTCGAGCGACAGGTAGACTAAGTTCACAAGACCAGAGCCCCTCGCCAAAGGTAAACTAAGTTCACAAGACCAGAACTCCACGCCCA